>CANXYC012099682.1:0-16580 GCA_948193065.1 Aleurites moluccanus | reverse complement strand
TATATATATATAAATAATTACAATGGAGGCTTCTTAGAGGAATGAATCAAGAAGCTCGATAAATATATATATATATATATATATATATATATTAATAATTACAATGGAGGCTTCTTAGAGGAATGAATCAAGAAGCTCGATATATATATATATATATATATCAATCCCAAAGGAAAGGCCAATCCAAGGAACATGGGTAAGAAATTATCATATGGATATGCTTACAAGAACAGAAGTGCTCACAATCGAATAGCACTGTCAAATCACATGATAGAACTGCAGAGTGCATCAGTAGTCGTGCTACCTATCACAACAGAGTACATCGGTAGTCCTTGCTACCTTATCGCAAATGCATGCTTGGCCAAGCATATGCTTAGAGCTCATGGTCCCCTCTAGGTGGAACACTGATAAAAACCATATCAGCTAGGTTCCCAAAGTGCACAATGGACCAATGAATTTACTCTCATTGGGAAGAGCATTCTATCCATATGATTATACGGTTACAATCTCATAAGAAACATATTGCTCACAAGACCATCAACATATAATATTAATTTAGTCAAGTTAACAAATAGATTTTATATGAACTTGGTCCAAGGAAGAATGACCAAGACATTTACATTCATATAATGTAATCACATGGAACAAATCATTATTTGTTTGAGAACATCATAGGGATTTCAATTAATAGGTGCATAATACAATATCATATAACATGTGAATCATATATGTGAACATTAGGAAGGTTTGGACAATTCATTTCAAAGAAGCAATTTACATATGCAATGTTCATACTTATCTCTAAACAAGTTTATCCTTGAATTTCCCTCAATAGCTTGCTCAAACAATAATCTCCTCTAACACCTTGAGTTCTCTTCTCCTATGAAAATTCCCCCAAATTCTCACAATTAGGGTTTCCTCAATTAATAATACATAATAAAATTCCTTATAATTTTAACAATCTTATAGTTTCTATTTTTTATTCCCAACATCAATTTAATTCATCTCTTAAAGAAAATCTGAAATTAATTACGAATTTACTG
Source organism: Aleurites moluccanus (assembly GCA_948193065.1). Classification (NCBI taxonomy): domain Eukaryota; kingdom Viridiplantae; phylum Streptophyta; class Magnoliopsida; order Malpighiales; family Euphorbiaceae; genus Aleurites; species Aleurites moluccanus. The sequence goes on along the minus strand of CANXYC012099682.1, from coordinate 15,537 downwards.
TTCATGCCACTATTCATGATAATCCATAAATTCTTATTTCTCCCACATTAATTATAATTAATAGCATTAAATGCTTGCAATAGGTCCTATATACCTATAATTAACTATCCTAACTACCATAATTTCATTAATCTAGAGAGAATGACATTTGAAGAGAAATTACCTTATTTTAAAAAAAAAAAAAATGATTCCTTGAAAAATCTGCCTTGAAAATGAAGGTTGATGCTTTAGAATGTGATAATTTAGTGATTTAATGCATTAATTATGAGTATTAATGCATTAGAAAATAAATGGAACAAATTTGAGAAGAAACAAAGAAGAACAAAGAAAAGAAGAAGAAGAAAATCATGAAAGAATAGCTATTGGGTACTGGTTAAATAGGCTACTGCCTCTCAGTCTCGCTTCGCTAATTCTCCTCTTCGCCAAATGCCGCCTCGATAATCCTACTTCGCCAATTCTCCTCTTCGCCAAATGCAGCCTCTGTAATCCCACTTCGCCAATTCTCTTTTTTGCCAAATGCCGCCTCGCATATCCCAGCTCGCAAAATGCCACTCCGCATTACCGGCTCATAAATGCCACCTCGCATTTGCCAGCTCGCAATGTCACTTCGCATAAATAGCAGATTCTGCCGAGCTGGAACCCCTTCCTCGACAACTCATACTAAACTAGCTCGCAAATGAGCTACAGACATCCAAACTCCCTGATTTTTTTGTCACTTAAAATAGACACTCATAAGTCCAACATATCCAAAATTCAAATCAAAAGGATATTTACACAAACTATGGTGAATTTCTAAAGTTCACCCTAATTTTACTGCCCAAAATCATTTAAACAGGTCTGATTAATTTCACTCTCAACTCAGCTATACTTATCCAATTCCCCTGAAATTTATAGCCAACAACATAACACATAAAGTTACATTTCTTATGTTTATACTTTTGGCTCATTCAGCCTCAATCATTCCCAGAAAAATTAAACATTTTCAGATTCCTGTAGAAAATAATGAACCAGACAGGTCCTGTTCAAGGAGGCATATCTCTTCACACATATAGAATTTTACAGAACCGTTTTACAAGCTTAAATACAAGGTATAAATCTAAAACTTTTATGTTTTACACTTTATCAAATTTTTCCTTTAAAATCATGAAATCAGCCTCACAAACTCCTCTCTGCATGCAGAATTCTGGATTCCTCAAAACATTTATATATCCTCAATCAATTCAATAAACATATAATTAATAAAATAACAAAAAAATGACAGGTATTACATATGAATAAAGATCACGGGCATGAAACTCTTTCACTGTCATTCAGAAAAGTTCATGGGCTTGAAGATTCTTTCTGAGTAAATTTCATATGTTGCCTTGATCTTGTTCACGGGCGTGAATCCCTGTTTTTAAGCAAAAACTTAAACACAAGTTAAATAATCATTTGTAACTCAAGTATATTAATTATCACTTTCTTTTGATTTCAATTACATTATCAAAATCATTAGAGAGACAACAATCTCTCCCTTTTTTATGATGATAAAACAATATGTTGAGAGTATAAATAAGTCAATTAAAAACTCCTTCTGAGTTAAAACTCTCCTTTAATTTATTTAAACATGTTCAACAATAGCATTCAATATTTCTCCCCCTTTTCGTCAATAATCAAATAGGTTTTCTTCAAATTAACATACTAATAACACAATATAATAACTCATTCAATATAAGAAGCTGAAATTTCATAAACAAGGAAGTATTATATAAATATCAAAATGAGAAATGTACCATTACTATGAACATAAACATGTTAAACTATGAGCACATAAACAAAAGCTCAGCAAAAAGAAGAAAAAAACAACTAGGATAAAGTAGAAACGAAAAAGTCATCAAGTGGAGGAGTACTTCCAAGAGATAAAACACTTCAAAGACTATTTATGGATTTTTGCAGCTCTTGTTGATTTGTTTCAAGTTTATCCAATCAAGAAGCAACTCCGATTTTCAAAGAGTCAAGTCTAGTGTTGAGCCTAGCCAAATGCTCTAACACTTGACTCTGAAAGGAATCAGCTGAAGAGAATGGCTGAGAGCTAGTCGGAGGTGCTGTAGAAGGAGGATTGCAGGGTCTTTTTCGGGATGGCTCATCAAACATAGCAGCAAGCTCATCATTTGTCTCATTATCTTGATCATCCCTATCAATTGTAGCTAAGACCCATCCATCACAGGCCTTTTTCCCAATTCCCATATTGCGAAAGGTTGATATATCTAGATGATCCTTGGGAGTGATATGAACTTTGAATTCCAAATTATGAGGAATCTCAAAGTGATTGGCAATCCGAATCACATACATACCAAGAAGTAGTTTTCCTTTGACTTTTGAGCTTATATCTTTAAATGCATCCACAAACCACCTAGCAACATCCACATCGATTCCTTGTCACAAACAATCCAAAAGAAATAGCTCCTTTCGACTGACAGCTCCATTGTTTCCCCTCTAATAAAAACCAAATAGGTGAGGAACCAATATAGAATTTGGAGAGTCGGGTCACAAATCCTTAAAGATTTTACAGTCCAAACATCATACTGAGCAGAGCCAGTCAATGCTTCCCAAACTGGGGAAGGATCCCAATGATTTGAAATTCAACAAACCGCACTAAACTTAAGCTTAAATAGACCACCTAGAGCATCAGAAGATAATGAATCTAAAATTTGACAAACCCGACTAGACTTAAGCTTAAACAGACCACCTAGAACATCAGAAGATAATGAATGGTTTGTTTTGCCTAGCTTGAATGTCATATCACCGGTGGGACTCATAAGAAGTATGGTGAAGAATTCATACACTAGCTCTAAGTGTAAGTCAGATGAATAATAAGCAAAATGTCTATCTCCAAATAGAGCTATGTAATAATTAGTGGCAGAATGTTTTAGACCAATCATACCCAAATTAGTAAAATGAATGCTTTGACCACCTACCGGGTTTCCTCAGTGTTTAAGCACTGAAAATCTGTTAATGTGATACTGAGAAGTGAATGAAAGGTCATAGGATAGCTTAACCAGTTCTTCCCGCATTTGGGATGCTTCACCCAAATTTGGACCCTTTCCTTTGCCTCTACCACCCACATTCTTAGTTTTCACCATAGTTTTAGGATTTAAGGAAGATATAATGAATATTTGAAGAAAATGAGAGACAATGAGTTAGAATTTTGAAAGATTGAGAGAAAATGGGACAAAAAGTGAAAAAGAAATCTGAAATTTGAATTAGAAATGAAAAGTCATGGACGCGTGCTATTTAAAAACTAGTGTCTTCAAAGGTGTGAATACTGTGAACGGCCGCGAAAGACAAGCCCAAAATTTTTAAAAAATACAAAATGATTCTTCACGGTCGTGAAAGATTTTTAACGAGCGTGACAATGTATCACGGGCATTAAATGTATTAACGGGCATGAAGGGCAGGATTAAGGTAATTTTTCGAAAATAAAGGCAAATTGAGCTTTTAATTTTATGCTTTCATATGCACATGAATATAATTCATACTTTTGACAAGAAAATTCATGTAAACTGAAGTTAAAGTGATGGGAATTTATAAAATTCTCTCACTTAGATCTCAATTTGTCATGGAAACACATAAATTATTATAAGTGCTTATAAATCATGCAATATCATCACAAATTATTATGATCAATTATATCTAATTAACAGCAAGTCAAAAGTCATTCCTGAGAGGTATCAATCATACCTAATTCTCTTCTAATAAAATAGAATGCTTCTTTATCCAAGGGTTTTGTGAATATATCAGCAAGCTGCTACTTAATATCCACATATTCAAAATTAATATGACATTTGCTAACATGATCCCTAAGAAAATGATGCCTTATGTCTATATGCTTAGTGCATGAGTGATGAATTGGATTTTTTGAAACATTTATGGCACTAGTATTGTCACACTTTATGGGAATGCAATTAAATGAATGTCCAAAATCTTCTAGTTGAGTTCTCATCCATAGACGTTGAGTGCAACAACTTGCGACTGCTACGTACTCTACTTTCGTGGTTGATAGTGCAACTGAATTTTGCTTTTTAGAAAACCATGATACTAGCATATTTCCTAAAAATTGACAAGTGCCACTTGTGCATTTTCTATTTATTCTGCAACCACCATAGTCTGCATCGGAGCATCCATATAGATCAAATGAGGACCCTTTTGGATACCGTAAACCTAAATTTGGTGTATCCATAAGGTATCTCATAATTCTTTTTACTCCAACTATATGTGATTCCTTAGGATTAGATTGAAAACGTGCACACATGCAAACACTAAATAATATATCGGGTCTCGATGCAGTTAAATAAAGTAATGATCCTATCATGTTTCTATAAAGTTTATAATTAACACTTTTACCTTTATCATCAATCTCCATTTTAATTGAGGTACTCATAGGAGTAGGTTGAGGTTTGCTTTTGTCCATGCTAAATCTTTTTAGTAACTCCTTGATGTACTTGGATTTATTAATCAATGTTCCATGCTCTAGTTGCTTGATTTATAAATCCAAGAAGAAGTTGAGTTCTTCCATCATGCTCATTTCGAATTCACCTTGCATTGACTTAGAAAAATTCTTGCAAAGCTTTTCATTAGTGGCACAAAAAATGATATCATCAACATATATTTGAACAATTAAAATGTTTTGCTTCTCATGTTTAATAAAAAGAGTTGTATCAACTTTTCCTTTAGAAAAATCATTTTCAAGGAGAAAATTACTCAACCTCTCATACCAAACTCTTGGAGCTTGTTTTAAACCATACAAAGCTTTAGATAATTTAAAAATATGGTTTGAAAATTTTTCATACTCAAAACCAGGAGGTTGTTCAACATACACTTCCTCTTGAATAAACCCATTTAAAAAATGCACTTTTAACATCCATTTGAAATAATTTAAAAATTTTGTAGCATGCATAAGCAAGTAGCATTCTAATTGCTTATAATCTATCTACAAGAGCATGAGTTTCATCAAAGTCAATACCTTCCTCTTGAGAGTATCCTTGAGCAACTAGCCTTACCTTATTTCTTACCACTATTCTGGATTCATCTAATTTGTTGCGAAATACCCATTTTGTACTAATTATCGGATGATCTTAAGGTCTAGGAACTAATGTCCAAACCTTACTTCTTTCGAATTGATTTGGCTCTTCTAGCATGGCAATTATCCATTGATCATCTTCAAGTGCATCATTGATGTTCTTTGGCTCAACTTGTGAGAGAAATGCAACATACTCACAAGTGTTGTGGACTTTTATCTTGTCCTCACTCCTTGAAGTAGATCACCAATAATTTGAGTGTCCTTAATCTCATTTCTCACTCTTGGATGATGTGGTTCTTTGTATTGATGTGTGGACTCAATTAAGTCAATTTCTTCATTTTCTTTAGAGTCCTTGCCAAAATCCATACTATGCTCATCATGTTTCTCTAAGGATAAGTCTTCCATCATTTCTTCTATGCTTTTGTCTTCTTTATTCCTGTCAACATCCTTAGAAGAAAACTCATCAAACATAACATGTACGAAATTCTTCAACTAAAAGAGTTCTTTTGTTGAAGACCCGATAGGCTTTGGAATGCATAGAATATCCAAGAAATATAGCTTCATATGATTTGGCCTCGAATTTTCCTAAGTTATCTTTGCCATTATTCAAAACAAAGAATTTACACACAAATGAATGAAAATATGCAACATTAGGTTTTCTTCCTTTCCACAAATCATATGAGGTCTTTTTAAAGATTGACCTAATCATTGCTCTATTTAAAATGTAGCAAGAAGTGCTAACAGTTTCAGCCCAAAAGTATTTAGGCAAGTCGTTTTCACAAAGCATTGTTCTTGCTATTTCAACTAAAGACCTATTCTTCCTTTCAACAACACCATTTTGTTGAGGAGTCCTAGGAGCTAAAAAGTTATAAGATATGCCATGCTATTTAAAATAATTTTCAAAATCTAAAATTTCAAACTATTTTCCATGATCAATCCTAATATTAGAAATAGCATATCCTTTTTGAGTTTGTAAAGATTTTAAAAGAGGTATTAAAGCATAAAATGCATCATGTTTATGAGTAAGAAAAAGCACCCAAGTGAATCCAAAATAGTAATCAACATAAACAATATAATAATACTTTCCACCAAGGCTTGCGATTCTAGTTGAACCAAAAAGATCAATATACAAAAGTTGTAAATATCTAGAAGTTGAAACAACATTTTTTGGTTTAAAAGAACTTCTAAAGTGTTTGCCTTTTGTACATGCATCACAAAAACTTTCCCTTTTGAAAATTAACTTTGGTAAACCTTTGACTAAATCCTTTTTAGAAAGTTTTGAAATTACATCCACCAATAGAGCCAATACCGATGATTTTGCCTTTGGAGTTGTCACCAAAACTGACATTTCCACTTTTGGAGATGAGTTCTTTGAACTTTGATTTGTCTCCGGTCATGTGTCTTGAGCAACCACTATCCATGATCCATTTGTCTTTCTTGACCACTTGCACCTACAATACAATGTATGATTCATCCTTTCTTTGGTACCCAAGTTCCTTTGGGTCCATACATGTTAGTATATTTAACAATCCTTATATCCTTATCAATTTGGATTGATCCTTGTGGAATCCATGCCTTCTTGATAAAGTAAGGTCTCTTGTATTTAATAGGACATCTTTGTGTAGTGTGGCCAAAATATTTGCAATGAGTACACTTGACCATCCTTTTAGGATCTAATACTTTCTTTATAAAAAAGGTATTTACCTTCTTGACCTTAAGATTAGTGTTGTATCCTAATCCAGCCTTATCATAAAATACTCTTTGTGAGTTAATGATGTTTTCAAGTGTCTTGCTTCCAAGTGTGAACTTGTTTAAAAGTTCATTAGAGTCTTTTAATTCTCTTTTGATTTTCTCATTCTCACTTAAGAGTTTTGAAAAATCATTTTGTAAATTGATGATTTGAGTTGAGAGTTCTTCTTCTTTCTTAACAGCAAATTTATCACTTGTCTTTTTCATGTTCATGTTTCAATTTACATAAGTTTTTCTCAAAATTTTGTTTTCTTTTGAAATTAGCAAAAAATCTTCCATAAGTTCATCAAAAGCAATTTTTAACTCATGAAAAGTAAAAGATTCAGGACTTACCTCAAGGAGCTTTTCATCTTCAATTGTTTCATCTTCCATAACTATAAAACATAAGTTAACCTTTTTTTCTTCTTTGTAACATATGTTATTTCTTTTGCTTGTATATATTCTGAAATTCTTGTAATAATGTATATAAGATTTGTTATGGAATGTTTATTTTGAAAGTGAGATTTGTTTGTTTTGATTTGAATTACGGAGTTGTGTTTGTACAGAATTTTGTGAATTTATGTTCAAGGCTTTAAAAAAAGAATTTAGGATATGTTGTAGCCTCATGTGTCTAGTTTAAGTAGAAGAAAGTATCAAGGCATTTAGACTTTTGTAACTCAAGATAGAACTGGTTTAGCATGTACTGCTGAAGTAAAGTTTTTCAGCTTTTTGTCATGAACAGTGCGCGTGAACAGTGCGCGTGAACAGTATACGTGAATAGTATGCATAAACAGTGCATGTGAATAGTATGCGTGAACAGTGCTCGTGAACAGTAAAATCAGGATTTTTGGTAGTAGCTTTTCTTCAAAACTTTATTTTTTTTTCTTCCGTCTTCTCTCTTCTTTTCCATTTCCTATTCCTCTCAACTATAAGTCATTTTTATTCATTTTTAAGGTTTTAATACACCAATTAAGCCTTATTAATGCTAGAAAACATAAATTAAATACTATAAGAGCATTAATTTAAGCCAAATTCTTCAAAATTTCTTTGGAGGAGAAAATAAGGTAATTTTCTCAAATCTTCTCTTTAGCTTGAGTTAAGTTATTTGTTAGCTAGAATAGTTATTTTTAAGTTATGGGTGATCTTTTGTGAGTATTAATGGTTAATATTTATGGTTAGATTTAGTAGTTGTGAGGATTTATGATTTTTGGATAAATAGTGCTATGAATAGTAGATTTTCTCTATAACTATTATTCATCATCTATTAATGGTTAAATTAACGCTAGAATTTGTTTATAGAAACTCTAAGAAGCTTAGAATTTATGGAGGATTATTTTATGTGATTGTTTTGAGAAAACCTTAAATTTTGAAATTTTGGGAATTTTTATTTAGGAGAAGAGAACTTAAGGAATTAATGATCTTTTGGATTTGAGCAGGATTTGAGCTTGGCTAGAAAGCTTTTTGGTGCTAAGAGATAAGTGTGGATTTTGTTATATGTATGATTCTCCATATGAGAATTTTTGCTAAAGTATATTATATTCATATATATGTATATATTATTTATATATTCAATTTATTGAAACCCTCCTTAAATAGAATCTTTTAATATTGATAATGACTTAGTCATTTTCCTTGGACCAAGTCCATTAATAAGCATTTGTTATACATAATATGATATGTTATTCATATGTTGTGATCTTTTGATCACTTTTAATTACTATTGAACCAATACATGATATGTATATCATGGAACATACATTATAGAACGTTTTTTCTAATGAGAGTTAGTTCATTGGTCCAATGTGCACAGAGAAAATTTGACTAATAGGGTATAGTATCAATGTTCCACCTAAAGGGGATCACAAGCTCTAGGCATATATCTGCGCAAGCATATGTGCCACGTGAAGGTAACAAGGCTACCCAAACGTTATGATATGATATCAATTCTATGTTATGTTTATCTAATAACGTCATTCTTTATATGCATTTATGTTCTTAAAAAGAATCATGATTTGAGATTCATATATGTATTATGAGATTATTGGATAATGCTACCCTTTAACTTATGATATCAATTTATATGTTAAGATTTCTTTCTAGTACCCTAGTACATGTTCAAGATTTGCTATTTAAGTATTCTATATATGTTATTCATTCTGATTATTCGCATCTTACTGAGTTGAAGGCTCACCACTCTTCTGTGGGTTTCAGGTTCTAGCTTAGCTCGAGAGAGAGTTAATCCTGGAGACATAACTTCTTGATTTCCTTCTCCACAAGAAGACTCTTTTATGTAATATTTTTGGATAATAGTTGAATTATATATATGTATTCATGTCTATGAGAAGTTTACTCTTAGAAGCTTTGTAGATGTGTGTGATATTGCTTATTCTTTTGTTGTCATGGATGGCACTATAGACTTTCCCTTGTTCCATATTGATGTTAGAATTATCTTTTGATTTTTTAAGGAACAACAGGAAATGTCATATTAGGTTGATGAGATATATAAAAGATATGGATATTTGGCATAATGCTAGTATGTGTTCTATGTTTGATCCAGGTTAGCTAAGGGTTCTACGGGTGTACGGTGGCCTTATGGCTATCCTTGCCCTAGGACTATCACACCGGTGGTTTTGGGGTGTGACATTCTTCTTCTTCAGTTGACTCTTCATCACTTGATGTATCACTCCCACTCCAAGCTACATATGCTTTTTTTTTTCTTCTTGAATTTCATTGACATCTTTTCCATCTTCTTCTTGTTCTTGAGGTTTGGACAATCGGTTTTGATATACCTTGGTTTTCTACATTCAAAGCAAATTATTTATCATTTTTTGTCTTCTCCTTTCTTGATTCTTTCTTTGAATCTTCTCCTCTTGAATATATTCTTGGAAAGGAATTTTTCAAACTTTCTTGATAGCATTGCAATGTCTTCATCTTCATCACTAGAAATGTCTTCATTGTTTTCTAATTTTGTCTTTAAGGCAATTCCTTTCTCTTTCTTTATTGGCTTCTCCTCTTCTTCTCTTAAGGCTTCTCTATTTTGAAGTTTTAACTCAAATGTCATAAGATTACCAACCAAGTCTTCAAGTGTCAAAGAATTCACATTATTTGATTCTTCAATTGCATCTACCTTGGAAACAAACATTACCAGTAAAGACCTCAAAAGCTCGGTAATCAATTCTTTTTGTGTAAAGGCTTTATCTAACCCCTTCAAGTCATTCACAATAGTTGTGAATCTCTTGTACATTTCAGCAATCTTCTCATAATTCTTCATTTTGAAGTTTTCAAATTCAGTGAGAAGCATGTTAACTTTTATATCCTTGACTTGATTAGTCCCTTCATGAGTGACTTTGAGCACATTCTATATTTCTCTTGTTGTTTTACAAGCTGAAACTCTATTAAATTTTGTAGCATCAAGTGCACAGAATAATATATCCATGGCTTTGTCATTGTAAGCCATTTTCCTCTTGTCTTCACTTGTGTGTTCTGTTGGACTCTTGGGAGTAACTGAATCATCTCTCATTGGAATGAAAGATTCATTGTCGATAGCTTCCCAAAGTTCATGTCCTTTGGATCAAATATGGATTCTCATCCTCACCTTCCATAGATTGTAGTTTACCCCTTTGAACAAAGGTGGTCTGGTATTACATTGTCCTTTCTTAAATGCTGTGTTGGTTGCCATAGAAACAAGATCGTAAGCTCTAACAATCATTTGATTTTATATATACTAGAGCACAAGGTTTGATACTAATTGTGAATACTACTATGGAAATACTCATAGAGGGGGGTGAATAAGAGTTTAAAAATCTTGAAGAAAATACACAACTAATATGTAATAGATATGTTAATTTTAAATAACAAGTAATAATAAAAGATAAAGGTTAAGAGAGTTCAGCCAATTTATAGTGGTTCGGAGCCAAATTCCTTCTCCTACGTCTACTTCTCTCAATATCAACCCGATATTGAGGTTTCACTAGAATCGGATGCACCACCCAAATCAATTACAAAAGATTTTGAGAGAATTCATCCTATACACACTGAGTTACAACTCAGATTTTTTACTCTCAATAACAGAGATAGAGATTTTTAAGTCTCTCTAAACTTATACAAAGTTATTCCAATGGTATATAATGAAGTATGAATAGTTAAAACAAGCAAAAGCTAGTAAGAACTCTAAGAATAAGAAATAAAGCTCAAAGAGTTCAGAAAAAGTGAAAAACAAAGTATGAATCAATAACAATTTTATTTCTCTTAAGATATGTGTTTTTTCTTATTGTTAGTACTTTAAATTTTCATGTATTTATAGCCTTCAATGAATAGTGATTAAATGTGACCATTTTGGTTGCATTTAATGCAAGATTTACCTCCAAATTTTTTTCCAACGGCTATATTTAAATCAGATCAGTCTTGACGTTGATAGGCAACTATCGATTCACGGGTGTGACAAATATTCACAATCGTAAAGATGAATCTTCATGGCCTTGAAATCTTTTGTGCTAATTTCAAATTTTAAATTATCCTTAAGTATGAACAACTATCACTAGTGTGAAAATATTTCACGGGCGTGAATAATTTTCACGGACTTAAAAACTCTTTTTGTGTCTCTGAGCCAAAAAGCATTCTTAAATTAATCACGGGCATGAATAAAGATCATAGGCATGAAACTCTTTCACTATCATTAATAAAAATTTATGGGTTTGAAGATCCTTTCTGAGTAAATTTCATATGTTGCCTTGATCTTGTTTACGAGTATTAATAATATTCACGGGTGTGAATACCTGTTTTTAAACAAAAACTTAAACACAAGTTAAATAATCATTTATAACTCAAGTATATTAATTAACAATTTGTTTTGAATTTTAATTACATCATCAAAATCATTATAGAGACAGCAAACTTCCTCTCATCTTTCTAAAATTGTTACCCAACTATCTAGACCTGGAGAATTTTCCCAAAGGGTAAGAAAAAAGTCAATTTTTCTGAAATGCAATCTTTTCTAAATTAAATAATCATTTTTAAGATTATCACTCCAGCTAGAAGTTCTATAAGTCACTAAAGGAGTATCTTGATCTACTATGGCTAATCGAGTAAATAAAAGATATTGCCCTTCTAGAAATTCTATTATATCATATACATCACAATATTCATGGGTTGTACTATTTTCTAAGGGAGCATTTTTATAAATAGAATCAATTCTAATTATCTCGTCCCTATACTTAATTTTTTCACAAATCCAAGTATATTCTCACTGTATCAATGTGTGTTCCCTTCTTTCTGTAATCAAAAAGTATTTTATTCCTTTTATACACTCTTTCAAGGAATAATGAATTCCCTCTGAAAATTTCATTCATAAACTAACAAATTAAAAAAAAAAAATTGGACCTAAATGAAAAAGATTTTAAAAACTAAGGACCAAAATATAATTAAATATTTTTTAGAAATGACTTTAATGTTTTGAAAATTAAAGTTGAAGGATTTTACTATTACAAATTAAAGTTAAAGGATCATAAAGTGATTAAACTTAAAGATTATGAGTGAAATAAACCCCGTAACTTTCAATAAAAAAATATCAATATATATATATATATATATATATATATATATATATTAAATACAAGCAATAAAATTAAAATTACCTAAATTTTTGCAAAAAAAAAAAAATCACATTTTAAGAAAACTAATTAATTTGGGCATATAATATGAGAATTTAAAATAATACAAATTATAAATATCAATTATTATATTATATATCCAAATTAATTATAGGTCTCAGTTGATTGTCATTAGATTTTGAGTTGTTTGAATTTGATCTCGATTGATTTGATTAGGTCTTGAGTTATTTAAACTAGATCTTGATTGATTTATATATTAAATATAAAATAACACTGATAATATTAATTAAAATTACTATGAACATTCAAAATACATATTAATATAATAATATAACATAAATTTAAATATAAATAATTTAATAATCTAGTAGATTGGTTCCGGATCCTCCAATATTGTTAAAATACTGATCAAAAGTATTAATGGCAGAAGAAAACCGTTGTTGTTGATTTCTTTTTTCTATAATTCTTACTTATTCAGCTCGAAAATACTCATGTACATTTGGATCAGCAATTGTGTTCAAATCACGAAATAAAATTTTATTTTCCTCTTTCATTTCTTTTAGGGCCAAATTCTGCTATTAGATATTCATTTACTTTTGACTGTCAAAACTGCTCTTCTTTAACATCTTCATAAGTTGTTTATTCTCTTCTCTAAGGTTATTATATAATTTTGTCATATCTTCGTTATTTTATCTTTTTAATTTGACTTTCTTCACTCCACATGGTCGTTGAGATGAAGTTTCACTAAAACCATCATCATTTAAATTGGGAGAAAATAATGACAACCCAGGAGACGCTGATATTGGTGATTCAGAAGTAAAATTATCTAACTATGAGAAACCATAATTCACATTATATGCCCTAGCAATTTGTCTAGCAATGAGAACATTATCTTTAAATTTTTCAAAATTTTTAACCATATGCCAAACATGTTCAAATTTGAATTTTTTTGGAACTTTAAATCTTGTATGAATAAGTTTTTTGCTCGATATAACTGCAAATTATTGTGAAAGTAATATGAAGCATTAAAACTAATCGTAATAGCACAAAAATTATAAATACTCACAATATCCTCATCTAAAGCATCACTTGGATTTAAATTTTCTATTTATTTCAGGCATCCATTCAATTTCTTTACTTCAGCAATTATAGTATTCATTCGAGACTGTACAGATTATTTGGATCGATACTTCATTTGTTGATTTCTTACTTCGTTAAAATTCTGCTCCACACGGGATCAAAATTTATCTAAAGATTGATATCTACCTATAATAAAATCCTGAGATATGTTTAAATAAACTTGACAGAGAAGCATATTTTCATGATTAAAATATCCAATAGATCGGATAGATATTTTTTAGCAAAGAAATAGATAGAGAAGAAAAATGACTTTTTTATAATATGAAAATTTTCTGCAAGATGGTGTTTTGATAATGAATTAGAGATGTGTATTTATAACAAAAAATAATTCACACTATATCCAAAAAATAATTTACATTCTACCCAAAAAATAAACTCACACTCTTCACAAAAAAATTAACACTATGCCAAAAAAATAATTCACATTATGCCTAAAAAATAATTCATATTTTGCCCAAAAAATAAACTCACACTTTGCCTAAAAAATAATTCACATTCTGCTCAAAAAATAATTCATACTATGCCTAAAAAAATAATTCACATTATGCCAAAAAAAAATTCACACTCTTCCCAAAAAATAGTTCACACTATACCCAAAAAATAATTCACATTCTTCCCGAAAAAAATAAACTCACACTCTGCCAAAAAATAATTCACACTATGCCTAAAAAATAATTCACATTCTGCCCAAAAAATAATTTATACTCTGCCTAAAAAATAATTCACATTGTGTCAAAAAACAAACTCACACTCTGCCAAAAAAATAACTCACACTTTGCCAAAAAAAAACTCACACTTTGCCCAAAAAAATAACTTACTCTGCCCACAAAATAATTCACACTCTATCCAAAAATAACTCACACTATGCCCAAAAAATAATTCATATTTTGACAAAAAAAAAAAACTAACACTTTGCCCAAAAAACAAACTCACACTCTACTCCAAAAATAATTCACACTCTACTCAAAAAATAATTATATGTTCTTCAATATATATAGATAAGAAAATCTGCACAATAAATTCTATATTGTTGGATCGATTACATCATCATCTATAATCGTTAGGTTGGATTTTAAATCAGATAAGATAAGTCTTTTCATTTACTATAAATAACATATTTCATTATAATAGAGATCATGATCCATAATTTCTTCTTCTTTTATTTAACTTTTAAAAAATAAACTACAAAAAATTTAGTTCATTCATTCATTTCCAAAATGAATTCTAATATAAGAATTCTAGCTAATTTATCAACTTCTAGTTTTTCTTCTGATGACAACAATGATGTTCTAATTTGGAACAACCTTGCAGACATCGATGCATATGAAGAATCAGTGCATCAAATGATCGCTAACAATAACATAATATTCGAAAACTGCTTCAATCAACAAAACAATCAAGTGATCCATAGTGGCTCGGTTATAAGTCGCATAGTGATTTATCATAATCGAAAAAATGTTGATCGCAATTTATTCAATGACTATTTTACCGAAAATCTCAATGACGCCATGTTTCGTCTATGATATCGAATGTCGCAATCTTTATTCCTTTGCATTATTGATGCCGTAAAATGTCATGATAACTATTTTCAATAATAAAACCATGGACTTGGTAGGCTAGAATTATCATCTTTACTAAAAGTAACAGCTGCCTTTTGAATTTTGCATATGGTATACTAGCAGATGCAACAGACGAGTACATTAAAATAGGAGAATCAATAGCAATTAAAAGTATGAAGAGATTTTATCGTGCTGTTGCGGAGATATTTGTAAAATGGTATTTAAGAATACCTACAGCTAATGACATTGCCAGAATACTTGTAATGCCTGTCATTTTTTTTGTTATTTTATTAATTGTATATTTGTTGAATTGATTGAGGATATAGAAATATTTTGAGGAATCCAGAATTCTGTATGCAGGGAGGAGTTTGTGAGGCTGGTTTCATGACTTTAAAGGAATAATTTGGAAAAGTGTAAAACATAAAAGTTGTAGATTTATATC
>CANXYC012099374.1:0-16848 GCA_948193065.1 Aleurites moluccanus | reverse complement strand
TGTAAAATATTGGATTGGGAAAAATGATAACAAATGTGGAATGTACATTGTAGTATGAGATGAGTATGGAAATAGAAGTGTTGATTTGTGCAGGTTGTGTTAATGTTTGTTATGAAGAGAGGGACTTTGGATCCTGGGTATGAGGTTGTAAAAATAGAGTAGTTATGACAAATTTTCTGTAGAAAATGAAAAATGGGGTTCTACGGGTTTAGGTGGCCTTATGCCTTCCCCATACCCTAGGACCGTCATATCTCCTGAAATAGGGGATGTGACATAAATAGAATGAGAAATTATGACATACTTTTATGTGGAATAAGGCCTCTCTTGACAAGTTCCTCAAAATGCAAATAAGCCATGAAGCCACAAGCTGAACCTGTCCAAAATGGAACACCAGGAACGCCAAATTCTTCTGCTGCTAAAAGACCAAAGCACATAAAAGCATCAGGAATAATGCAAGTAACCTTGGGCAATTCAGGTGATGAATTGATATTTATCAATAGTTTTCTAAATGGACCCAACATATACTTCAAAGCTGATTCACAAAGAGCTGGAATATTTTGGGTAGCATCTGGATCAGATGGTGGCAACCCATCAGGAATGGCTTCAAATCTGAAATCGGTTAAGCCCTGAATAAACTCTAGACCTCTTGATTTTAGCAACCGGTTATGGTTAAACTCATTGTTTACAAAGGTTATATGGTAGCCTCTCGAGTGTAAAAGTTTAGCTAATTGCATAAATGGATTTATGTGAACTTGTGCTGGGTATGGGATCAATACTGCATGAAGTTTGCTAAGAGAAGCCATTAGATCTCTTCCCTACAGCAATGAAAATGAGGTTTCCAATTGCTCTATGTGTATTGTTTTTTGTCTTTTTGGTAACATATGCAAATCCAAGGGGGAACAAGGTTGTCAAGAATTGAATCACTGAACTCTTGCATTACAAGACAGACACTCAATTGATATACTATTAATCCAAATATTTTTTTATTTTCAATAAAAGATTTCATGGTTATGATTTATATAAAAATATACAAGACCCACAAATATATTTAATTTATTTTCCACCTCATGCTACTGCTGTCAACCATGATATAGATTCTTTTTGTATTTTAAATGGAGTGGTTGTATCAATATATACATTTACAGTCTTGTTAGTGTGATGTATTTATAAATTAAATAAAATTACTAAAAATAAAAAGGAGTGATTGTGAAAGATTTAAGATCATGACTTGTTACACCACAAGACAAGTATCGTTTTCAAAATTTAAGTAGACTCATTCGATTTGATTATTTTAAATTTGTAATTATTGTAATAATTTATTTAAATTTATCTTTTATCAAAATTGAATTATAATTTTTATCAATCTAATACCCATACACTTAAACATTTTAATTTCAAAATGGACGTTTATTACTGTAATTCATTTATTTAATTTCACCTTACCTTTCTAAATTTCTCACATTATATATATCTTAATTAATTTTGATTTTATCTCTATCTAATCTCTAATTTATTGCATCTGGTTTATATTTTCCAATAATTATTTAGGCCTAATTTGGCACAGCTTATGAAAATAACTTTTCATATGGAGAAAAGTTCAATTTCTAAAAGTGATACTTTTAAAAATAATTAACTGTATGTTTGTCTTTGATATAATACAATCTAAAAACTTTGTCTTTGATATAATACAATCTAAAAACTACTTATAAACTCAAAAAGGTATTTTTGTCCACTAATTTTTTAAAATCAACTACGCGTTTAATCTAAAATTCAGCTATCTTGAAAAGTTTCAATTTCTAGCTTATCCAAATAGTTAAATTTTAGCTATCCAGATAATTGATTTTATTAATTTTGATATTTACCAAACACTATAAATTGAGTTAAAATCAGATTCTCACAAAAAAAAAAATTATTTTTTCCTTTTCATAAACTGTGCCAAACAGGCACTTAATCTTTCCTTTTAATTTTTTTTTGCTACGAGTATAAATATTTTTAGTTTACATTAAATATGTAAAATCAAATATATAAGAATATTATTATAATATTAAAATATAATATAATTTAAATTAAAAAATAAAATAATTAAATTAAGATATATAAAAAAAATTAAGAAATTTATTGTAATAGAAGTGAGTAATTGACATCAATATTATATATACTTCATTCCACAATAACTGCCTTTTTAGATTTTTTTTCTAAAGTTATTACTGTTCTTTTAGGACAACAAGAGGATAATTATTATTTATTCTTTTTTATTTCTCAATTAAACTATTGGTATTAATCACTTTTGTTTCTCCACGTTAAAATTAAAAGAAAGGTATTTTAATCTTTTCGTCTTGGAATTAAGATTTAATTTATGTGTCAAAATTTTAAAGGTATTTCAAATAAAATTGATTAAATAGAATAGAAATAGATAATTTTATAATTTATTTGATTTAATTTGGTTTGAAAAATAAAATAAATCGAAAATTCGATGTAATTTGCGATTTAAATATTTTTCTTCGATTTTAAATCGAATCAAATTGAACCAAACTAAAATTATATATATATAGTTTTTTACTATTATTACAATTAAATATATTTGATTTTATTTTATATACAACCACATATTTTTTTTTAACTTAATATTAATTAGAATTTAAAAAAATACATTTCATGAAAATTAGCTATAAATAAATAAAAAATAATCTAATTTTTGAGAAAAAAATATAAATTTTGAGTATGTTAATTAATGAAATAAATAAATTTTGAGTTGTACAACATTAAACTATTTTTGAAATTTTGTATTACCAATACTTTATTGGTGTTTTTTCTTAAATTTATAATAAAATAATGATAATTTATAAAAAAAAAATTAATTTGAAACCAACAAATTAAAAATATTCAAATCAAACCAAAATCGATAATTTAATTATAATTATAATTTAATTTAATTTAAAAATTTTATAAATAAAAAATATTAATTTAATTTAATAATAATTTTTTAAATCAATCAAACCAAACCGATGTCATCCTACTTGGCAGAAGAACAAGTACTGGGTACATATTTATGCATTATAAACCACAGTCCATTTGAACAATAAATTTGCAATTTATTATGTGCAATTTACTAAATTGTTTATATTAATTGCTTTTATTTTCTCATATTAAAATACTAAAAAATAAATATAAACAAACAATAGCAACAAGAACGACAACTGAATAATAAAGGAAGAAAAAAAAATTATAATTCGAGTTTTTTCCGCTTTCATTATATAAACACTCTTTCAATTACGAATTTTTCTTTTCAATTAAGTAATTTATAAATGGATTAATTACTATTTTTCTTGTAAAATAATTAAATATATTAAGTTTTTTATGACTTATCAAAAATATATTAATTTCTCTTGATGAATGTCACGATATACTACCAGATTCTTCCGTCCAATTTTATCGTTAGTCAATCGTTAATCAATAGGGATGGCAATGGGGCGGGGGCGGGGGAACCATCCCCATCCCCGCCTTAGCGGGGAATCCCCATCCCAGTCCCCGTTTCACATACGGGGATAATTTAGTCCCCATCCCCATCACCGTTGGGATCCCCGTTTCCCGTGGAGATCCCCATTCCCCACTTAAATTTTGTATTACTAAATTTGTTTATATTTATAAAATTTATAAATAATAGCTAAAAATATAAAAAAAAATTATTTAAAAAATATTAATAAATTCAAACACACAAAACATCAACCAAACATAATTAAAATATAAATATTTTAATATATCAAAAATATTCAATAATATTTTTTAATAAAACATTAAAAATTCAGCATACATTAAATTATGAGTACTTGAACAAATTTAATATAATTTGTGTGTTATTAATATGTGTGTTATTAATTAATATAATTTTATACAAAAAATAATTAAATAAATATAATAATTAACCAAGTATAATAACGGATCCCCATGGGATCGAGGATGGGGATCCCCACGGGGTGGGGAATACACTCCCCGTCCCCGCCCCGTCCTCGCTAACGGGGAAAAAATATTCTTCGTCCCCATGGGGAGACAAATCGGGGAATCTCCACCCCATTTGGGGCAAATCCCCATGAAAAACTGGGATTCCCCCACCCCATTGTCATCCCTATTAATCAACCCTATAAGAACAGTAAAAAAATATAAATATCCTTACTTTTTAATTTTAATTAATTACATTTTATTTTTACTTTAAAAAATATATTTTCATACTTTTGACAAATTTGAAAATAAAAAATAACAAATAACAAATAAAAATAAATTTTTTTTTTAAAATTTTTTTTTTTTACTTTTTATTTTAAAATTTGTGAAAAATATGAAAATGGATTTTTTATTTATATTAAAAAATTTAAGAAATAATTTAATTTCCTCTTAAATTATTTTTTTTAAAATTTAAAATAACAAATAAAAAATAAAAAATATTTTTGTTTATTTTTTATTTAAAAATTTGTCAAAAAATATGAAAAAAATAACCTTAAAAAAAAATTTTAAAGCAAAAATAAAATGTAATTAATTTAAAATAATGGATATGAGTATTTCTATCTTTTTACTATTCTTGCAGAGTTGATTAAAAGTTGACTAATAGTAAAATTGGACGAAATGGTCTAGTAGTATATTATGATATTTATCAGGAGGGAGTTAATGTATTTTTTAAAAATTAAGAGAAACTTAATGTATTAAGTCATTTTATAAGGAGAAATAGTAATTAACCCTCTATAAATCTAATCAATCCTAAATTTTATTGAATTCAAAAGCTGAAATAATCAAATTTATCAAATTCATATTGCTTTTTATGTATATATTATTTGTGGTGGTGTTAGATTAAATTTTTTTTATTGGATTTGGTTAGCCAAAAATCATAATCAAATATGAGTATTGTTATCAATTTACGATTATTTATATTACATATTTATTTTTAAAAATTATGTATTTTATTAAAATTTTTATCATTAGTGAAATATGAAATGAAAGGAGTAATATTTTATTTTAAAAAAGAATTATCACATGTGTTCTCGTATATTTTATCTCATGTCATATATTTTATTCATGAGTCATATCATATATTTATTCAAAATATTTTGGTAGTTAATACAAGTACGTATAATAAAATTTTAAATTAGTAAATTTGTAATTAATTTAATATGTAAAAATATTGCTACTTCAAACTTTTTTGTTTTAATTTAATTATAGTTTTACTGTTGTATATCACAAGTAACAACTGTATTTGGGTTAAAAAATTAACGAACCACTTGCCGATGCACTCGACCAATATCACGTTCAAGTGAAATTATTTAATGCATTTGGTACACTAACTATACGTGGGACTCGCTTAAATTCATAAAAAGTAAATCTCATATAAATATGAATGAGAGTGTATTACATTGAGTGCACTAAATATGAAATCTCCTCAAATTTCTTTTAATTTGACCTAAAAATATATGTTTTAATTATATTTGAATTTTTAGTCATTAAAATTTAACTTAATTAATACTTACATCTATGTTTTTTAAAAAATTAATTAGTCAATCTCTATATTTAAATTTTGCTAGATAATTTGATTTTTATATCTATCTTCATTTACTTATCTATTAAATTTTAAAAAAAAACCAAATACCCTACTCCGTTATCCAGATTTTTATTTTTTTATAAATTATTTTTTAAGCTCTAAAATTAAACCTAATTAACACTCATGTCTGCCTTTTCAATTTAATTAAAATAAAAAAATATATATGAATATTTTTTTATGAAATATTTCTTATTTTTATTTTTTGTATATTTAATTTAAAAATAAAATAAATAAAATTATTTTTTATTTAATTAAAATAATTATTTTTATTTATTTATTAATTTATTTTATTTTATTGTATATTTAATTTAAAATTAAAATAAACAAAATTACTTTTTATTTAATTAAAATAATTATTTTTTTAATTATTTAATTTTTTGTGTATTTAATTTAAAATTAAAATAAATAAAAT
Source organism: Aleurites moluccanus (assembly GCA_948193065.1). Taxonomy (NCBI): domain Eukaryota; kingdom Viridiplantae; phylum Streptophyta; class Magnoliopsida; order Malpighiales; family Euphorbiaceae; genus Aleurites; species Aleurites moluccanus. Next base: position 10,855 of record CANXYC012099374.1, on the reverse strand, counting down.
TATTTTTTATTTAATTAAAATAATTATTTTTATTTAATTTTTGAATTTATTTTTTTTATATATTTAATTTAAAATTATAATAAATAATCTTACTTTTCATAAATTGAAAATTAAATTTTGTATATTCAATTAAAATAATTAATTTGTGTATTTTTAATTAAAATAATTATTTTTAGTATATTTAATTAAAATTAAAATATTTTTTAGTATATTTAATTACAGTTAAAATAATTAAATATATATATATATATATATATATATATTTTCAAGGTCTTTTTTTGATTATAATTACATATAAAAAGTAATTTTCAATAGATTAAAAGTAATTTTATTTATTTTAATTTTAAATTAAATATAAAAAATAAATTAAATAATTAAATAAAAAATAATATTTTAAATTAAAAATATTTATTTTAAAATTATATATTTTAATTTTAATTAAATAAATTAAATTTTATTCATTTAATTTTTAATAAATGAAAAAGCAAAGAGAAAAATAAGAAAAAGAGATAGAAATCTAGGAAATGAATAAGTAGGGGCATTTTGATCATTCAATTATTTTTTTTATTTTTTAATAAAAAATAAAAAATTTATATGGAATAACTGAGTTGTCTAATATAATCAGAATATAGAGATTAACTGGTTAAATTTTGAAAAATTAGGGATACAAGTATTAATTAGGTCAATCTTAAAAATTAAAAACTAATTTATCTATTATACTTTATATTTTTATCAATATTTTTCGAATCGACGGAGATAAAAAGTTACGAATAAAAAAAATCAACCGAAATTGGATAAGGATGGTATCGAAATTAAATAATAAATAAATATTATATGATATAAGAAAAATAAATTTTATAAACAATTTAATAAAATAATATGAAAGAAATTTTGAATTACAATAATTTTTTAATAAAAATAATTTTAGAATTTAAGTAGTAATAGAATAAATATGTAATAAAAATTTTAAAAATAATGAATTTTTTGTGTAAATAAAAATATGAGAAATTTTATTTCTAATTCTAATGAGTTTAAATTTACTTTAAAATATATTTAAGTTTAATTGTTAATTATATATATGTATATATATAAATGGCGACAACAAGCCCTGCTCTCTCTCTCTCTCTTAATTTTTTCCTTTTCCTAACAACACTTCAATTTCTGATTGGTGCTTTGTGGACCAATCAGACTGAGTTTACGTGGCCTTAGATGGCGCAAATGGCAACAGCGGTTCCTTGGACACTCTTTTCCTTGACAACATCTAAGTTTCTGATTGGTTCTTTGTGGACCAATCAGACTGAGTTTACTCCATATATATCCTTTTCTTTTAAATTTTAAATTTTAAAAATCTTAAATAAATAAATAATAATGATAAAAAATATAAAAATTTATTATATAATTTATTGGATAAATACATAATTTAACCATTGTACTTTATAAAAAAAGAGCTGTGAAATTCTTGATTTTTTGTATTTTAAGGGTATTTTTATTTTTTAAAATTAAAATAGAGTGTAAAATTTAATTGTACAAATATATATATTTATATATATAAACTAGACTTATTTATATATATATATATATGTCACGTCTCAAAAATAAAATATGATGATTCTAGAGTGCGGGATCTGTCTATGCAACCAACACCCGTAAAACTCCTATTATAAATTTATTAATCACATGTTTTTATATTTCATCCCCCTCTTACTTTCAACATATATTTCTCATATTTTAAACCATCATTAAATATTTAATTACATAATTCATAATATGTTAATTAATTTATATTATATATTTAAGTATTATACATATAAATTACTAATTATTTAATTATGAAGCTACTACAGAGTTACAAAAGAAATAAGTTTAGAATATTTATATAGCAAAAAGTATTTGATTCCTCTGAAAAAAGAAAGAAGTTTCAGGAACCATCACAACTACTCCTGACTTGAAATTTTTAAACAACTAAATGGTGAGTATTACTACTTAGTGAGTTATAAATATATTATTATGCATAAATGCTAGGTAAGGAAATAAATAATCCGCCAAATTCTCATGTTAAGAAAACAAGTAACAAATAAATAAATAAGGTAATTAAGGTCAAACAATTCAATAAATAGATTGTATGAAAAGAAAATAAAACATAATGGATATAGGGTCTCATGATCATATAAATCTCGTTAGCTACGTTATTAGTAATTTAAACTCGTAAAATGACACAAGATTGATCAGACCTTATGGCTAAAGTTTAACCCTTCTTAGTTATGGTTAGTAAGCAATCAATGTGTATATTGTCGATGATTTTTACCCATTACCCCATCGAAAGGTAGTTTTAAAATGTTATCAAATAATTAATATATGGTGATCTAATGGCATATAAAGGTTCACATTTAGCATCAATGGTATAAATAAAGACATGTCATCTCAATATAACAATGATTTCAATAGATAATTTTGTTTACAATATAATGATATTCAAGGAAAAATAATTATATGCAAATATTTCAATGTCATTGGGTTCAAGCTAGAATTCATCATCATAGAGGTCAACATATCAAATAACATCGGGTTTTAGATTAAACACTCGATTAATTGAAAATTCATTTCATTTAAACATTTCATCGAGCACATGGTAGGCATAACTTTGACAAATAAAAAGTAGGGTTTTGGGATATTATCAATTAAGCTAGTTTGTCATTCAACAACAACACATTCTCAAATAGGCAATGAGGTATCAAATTCATTCAACAAATAAAAGAATAAGCTAGTCAAAAGTAAGAAAAATTAACAAAAATTCAAGGGGAACTTGGCTAATATGATTTGGCCATCACTAGGGTTTTAGGGAGAGGATTCCAAAAATTCATATAATGTTAAATTCATACATAATAATATACTTATATTTCACCTCTAGGCTTGATTGCTTCGAATTCACTTTAGGAACATCAAAGTTCAATTTATTCCAACTTGCCCTTCATCACCATTCTTTCTTTGATTTATTGTTTCTATAATATGAATTTAGCATGTTTTAAACTAATTTTAATATGAAAATCATAACCTAAACTTAGTTTGAATTAAACATTTCCATATCAAATTATAGGTTTTGACATAATTATCAATTCAATGAGTTTTCTTCCTTTAACTTTGTATATACTTCTATTTACTTAAATAAATATTTATATTTATCATTCTAATCATTTTTAATGAAATAGAAATAAGTTTATAGCAATTACCTCAAATTTTTCAATTTTTCAACTTTGCTCCTCTTTGAAGTTTTAAATTTTTCTTTGAGTTTTTGTGGAAATTTTAGATGCTTATTAGTTATTTAGGCTTTAATTAGGATATGGGATTAATTAGGATTAAATTTGGATGAGGTTTAATGGAGGAATTTTAGATGGAGGAAGAAATGAAGGGTGAGGATTCGGCCACTATGAAGGAGAAGAAGAAATTTTTTGGCCTTTTTGTAGAATTATCTAGAATTAAATAGATATTTATGTAATTTTTAATATTTATGATTTGGCATCCAAATTTTTAATAATTTTATTTTGACCTCAAAACTTTTAATATTTATATTTTGACCCCAAATCTCACTTTTAATACTACTATCTTCCATAATTTGTATTTCTTGAAAATTTTAAGTTTCATAATTTATTTGGTGAAATTTTATATTAAATTATGTATTTTTGGTATAAAATATGAAATTTAAGTACTAAAATATTATTTTACTTTAAACTATCTAATTATATACTAAAAAATCAATTATGCTGACTTTAGAGTCTTATTCATAATTATTGAAAAATTCGAGGTATTACAATAAAGTGCATATATATGTGTGGGTTGTGTGTGCAGGTGTTGTAACAATAATAATAATAATTAATGTTTTCAAAATCAGTAAAAGTAGAGAGTCAGAGTTTCGGAGGCTCAATCAGGGTCGAACCGGTTAAATAAAAAAAATTAGTATATATATATATAAGATGAAAATAAATATAATTTGACATTTATTATTTTTGATCAAAAATTTTTAAAAATAACTGACCTGTTTGAACCGAAAAAATCTATATAATTTGACTTGTTCACCGATTTTTTAATTGATTTTTAGAAACGGATTTTTGAAACTGACTGGACCAATACTTAATTCAATTTTCAATTTTTTGATTTGATTGATCAGTCCGATCTGATTTTGACAACCATAATAATAATAATAATACCATTAGGAGAGGACGCGAAGTGAATAGTAGGTTAGGTTACTTAAAATCTGTATAAATATGCTTATAAACATAGCCGCCATTGTATTTTTTTTTTAAATACCCAACCAATTTAATATTTATTATTTAATTAAATAATTATATTTTTAAATTTTCTTTAAATATATTTAGTTTTAGTTTTAAAATATTGAAGATTAAATATATTTCAAATTAGATTTTTTTTAATCATGACATCACAATATTATATAAATTCAATTATAATGATATTATTAGATTTGTGTAATTATATTTCGGTCTAATTGCATGCTATCATGACCAGAATTTAAGTCGTAGCAAAAATCTTATGGCACTCTATACTTTTAAAATATCATATTTAATCCTTTAAAATTATGTGTATATTTAACACAAAAATATCCAACCAACAATGCATGTAGTGCCAAGCATAAGGAAGCGAGTCATTTATTAAAATTACCGTCTATCTTTGCACCCTGCAAAGGCAAAGCCAAAGGAGACGATGGTGGTGGTACAACCATGAACATAGTGGTGGTGTTAGCGCTTTGATTCTTGAATTTGATATCTATTCTCAATGTTGTATTTGGCTTTTGTTTTCTTTTATCTTTGTTCGTGGATCTTTCTGGTCCTTTAGTATTAAATGCCTTGACAATGAACTGAACAAAAAAAAAAAAGTAAAAATGAATTTTTTTAGTAAGAGTGAGAGTCAAACTAATTAAATTGGCTAAATTAAATTAAAATTAATGGTTTCAAAATTATTTAGTTTGATTTGATTTGAAAAATAAAATAAATTAAAAATTTAGTTTGATTTATGAGTAATTTTTCTCGATTTCAAATATAACAGAACTGAAATTATATATATATATATATATATTTGATTTGATTTTATATACAGGCACATATATTTTTTAACCTAATATGAATTTAAAATTTTTTAAAAAATATTATTCATGAAAATTAACTAAAAGTAAATAAAAAGAGTCTAATTTTAGAAAAAAAAAATACAAATTTTGGTCATTAATTAATATAATAGACAAGTTTTGAATTATATATTAAATTATTTTTGAAAACTTTTTATCACGGTACGTTATTAGTGTTTTTTCCTAAATTTATAATAAAATAATGACGATTTATAAAAAAAAAATATATTTGGTTTGAAACCTACAAACCGAAAATATTCAAATCGATAATTTGACTATAATGAAAATTTGGTTTAGTTTGAAAATTTTTTCAAATCAAAATGATTTGTTTGATTTAGTAATAATTCTTCAAACCGACTAAATCAAACCAATGTCACCCTTATTTTTTAGATCTTGGATGTTGCAGTTTTATTTACGTGGCAACTTACATAACATACTGATGTATTGAATCTTATACACATAGTATGATACGTATACAATTCAGTTATAAATTTATCTAATGATTATTAAATAAAATCAATTTAAAAGAGTTGAAACTAATTTATAAAAATTTTTCAAATAGTAATTAATTCGAAATTATTCTCAAAATTTAGTAATTTTTTATTGCAATTACCTCTTTAAATTTTTTTTATTTCTTGTTATTTTATCAAATCACCGTCTACCTTTTTTAGGCTGACGTTGTATTTTTTTTTTTGTTCATTCTAGTTTTAATTTTATATAATTTTCATGTTTTTTTTTGACATATCTGATTTTTTTATTATTTTTTTGATAGTTTATTTTTTTAATTTTTTATTTTTTTATTGTGGATTTTTTTTTCTATTTATATATTATTTAATCGATAATTCAATCAGAATTATAAACTTTATTTTTTTTGCATCGAAACTATGTTTATTGCCGTTCTAATAAAATTTGCAAAAAAATCATCAAAAAAATTGAAAAGTCTCTTCTTTATCGTTAGTACAATTTAATATTTCAAATCAGGTTATTATTATTTGTATTTGTATTTTCTTATTGGTGTTCATATAGTTCTGTAATTTTTTATTTTATTAATTAATTAATATTAAATTTTTTCAAAAAACATAGTGGAATAATATTTGTTTTGAGAATTAAAAAACTCATAAAAATTTCATATTTTAATAATTAAGTCAGAGCTACGTATTAACAAATAGTAGAGAATGAAAATAGAGTACGTAAAACATAATGTTACTAATAAAAAGATGACAATCCTTTTAGGACATTTAGAAAAGGAAAAGAGTAATAATTATTTTAGGACGGAGATAGTAATTAATTTAGATGATAATTTTTAATATCTATGACAATATGTACTGTAAATAATTATATTTTATATGACAATAAATATAATTGTCACCCCATTTAATTTTAATAATTCATATATTAATTTTGATTATTCATATATTTATAACAATAAAATTATAAAAGTGATAACTATGCTTTTATAATTATTATTAATTACTTTTTTTATTTTTATTTATCGTTTAAAATTTTAGACATATATTAAAATATTTATTAATTAAATTTAAAATAACTTATTTAATTTTATATTTTTAATCTTATCTTAAATTAAATAATTATATTCTAATTAAATGGTACAAGAATAAAGTAAGAAAAAGTAGATAAATATTATTTTAAAAATTTAAAATGATGATTAAAAATAAAAATGAATGAGTTTAAAAAAAAATAGATAAAAAAAATAAAAAAATATATATTTTATGTGAAAATAAATTTATTGTCATAAATTCAATATTTTTTTGCCACGAAATTATTGGCTACAATCAGTAACAATATTTTGTTGTCATTTATAACTCATCAACTTCTATGTCAATTTTTATTGTGAAAAAAAAAAGGATTTTGTGTAGAATTTTTTTGTATTTTATATTCTTATATTTTAATAACCTAATAAGATATTAACCTGCACATAACCACTCAACCAAGCCATCACATCTGCCTCTAATAACTACAATCTGAAAAACAAAAAAAAACTTCTAAATCCTTTAATTATAAACCTAATAAATAAAAAGAAATTCCAAGAATTGGATTTCAATATAGTTACTACGGAAGAAGATCTAGCTAGCTGAGCTATTATATATACACAATCTTCTACTTTCCTATCTTATCTCTTCATCAAGAATCATATATCAATTATCGAATTTTTCCAATTAATGGAAAATCCTCAATTCTTGATCACCATCATCCTCTCAATAACACTCTTCAAAATTGGGCTAACTTTAGCCATAGACCCACCATGCAACACCACTTGTGGCTCTCTACAAGTTAAGTACCCATTTGGCACTGCCTACGGTTGCGGCTCACCCCGTTTCTATCCCTACATAACTTGCTCCGCCGCCGGAGATCAGCTCCTCCTCACTACCCATACAGGCTCTTATCCTATCACCTCAATATCCTACACCGCCTCCACCATAACCATCACCCCTCCTTCCATGTCTACATGCACTTCCATGCAAAAATCACCCAACTGGGGCCTTGATTGGGCCAGTCCTTTCCAACTCGGCCCATCAACTTTCCTCCTCCTCTCATGTCCACCACCAACTTCATCTCTAACCATGAAAGGATCACCTGTTTGTGACACTTCCTCCTCCTACCTCTGCGCCTCTATTTACACGTGTCCGGCAGTAATGGGTCTCGGGTTGCCACTTTTTGCTCCGACAAACTCATGTTGTGTGTATTCTCCGGCGAACTTTAATGGTAAAAGTGAACTTGATCTTCATTTGTTAAAATGTTTAGGGTATGCTTCAATAGTGGGTCTTCAGGATTATCCAACAGATCCGAGCCGGTGGGAATATGGGGTGGTGTTGAATTACAGAAGTGGAGCTTTTGATGATTTTTATATGGATAATAAGTGTAAGACTTGTGAGATTAGTGGTGGTGTTTGTGGTTATGGAGCTCCTGAAAACTCCTTTCTGTGCTTGTGTAATTATGGAATCAATACTACTACAGATTGCAATAATGGATATAGCCATGATTTGGATTTTCCTTGGAGCTCCGACTATTCTAGACCATCATGTAAGTGCTTTTATGATTATTTTATTTTTATTTAAAAAACAAAGTTTATAATTAATCAATCTTAGTTGTTAAGTTTTGCTTTTTCTATATTGGTTTTTTCTTTTTCTTTTTTTTCTTTTTTGAAATAATATAATTTATAGAAACTCCTGACTTAATTTTTTTTTAGATATTAGATCTTTCAATTTTTATTTTGACATACTATATTGAATCAATAATTTTTATTTTTAATCTATTGAGTCTAATAATAAAAATAAAAAGATCTATAGAAACTATAAAAAAAAAGGATTGTTTTTATATCTGGAGAGAAAAATATACATTGCAAAAATATCTATGTGTTTGCATATAATTTAATTTATTTTAAATTTAAATTTTATGTTACTATAAATATTTTAATTTTGAGTTTTGATTTCTTTTCTTTTTAGAAGAAAATTTTAAAATAATTTGAAGGGCTTTTATATATGTTGTTCCTTCTTCTTTTTTTAATCCGCTAGAGACTCAATAATAAGTTTAAGTGATAACAAGGACTACACAATTAAATATGACAATTAATTTTATTCGTTCTCTGGATACCCGTCTTGACTCTAATGAGACGAAGCGAATTTTATCATTTATATATAATGAAAATATCAAATTAACATTAACAAAATTTTTAAAAAGAAAAAAAAAGAAAAAAAAATATAAAATGAGTATTATTCAATCTAATCTATCTTGTTATATTCGGTTTCAAAATGGAGTAGATATTTTTATTTTTATATAAATTAAATTTAAATTTTATAAAATTCGCTTCAAATCTTACATATTATCATTTCTATATATATAATTAGTATAGTCCTTTCATTTAATTTTAAATTTTAATTTCTTATCAAATTATTGATAATTTTGTGGTTTGAGAGGCTGTACCAAACCAAGCTAATTAATCTTTTATATATATACACATATATTATATCCATTCAAGAATATGATAAAGTGAAAATGGTGAATGGATAGGCACAGGATTCTTTTTAGTTTTGCAATCCAAAACAAGCGTTTGTTATTATTGGGGCATAAAGGCAAATTCTTTTGTATAGAAAAAAACCTAAAAGGACAATATTACTAAAGTAAAAGTGGAAAGGCATAAGAAATAAAGTAAATTCAAGCAATGTCTTTTTATGTGGTTTTAATTTTATACTCGTAACTTCTTAACTAATTTATTGCTCACTGATTTTGCAGGGAAGATCAATTGGCTGGGAATTTTTGTTGGTCTAATTTTCATTGGAATGGCTTGATCATGTAGATTTTTTTTTTTTTTAATTAGTTGTGGCTTAGATTTTATTTTCCTGTGAACCTGTGGTCTTGGTGATCTCTTTCAAGCATAAAACCCCTGTAATGGTATGAAAAAGTTGCATAGGTCACATTTCTTGAGTTCAAAAGGGCAAAGATTAGAAGGAATAAAGGTAGAATGGGTCTAGCTGGTAACATCTTTCAAGAATGCCGATGCCGATGCCTATGCCTGATTCTAATTAATTATTCGGTACACCCAATACGTCCACACAAGTGATCTAAATCATAAAAAAAAAAATTTCTTGGCATGAAACAAATTTAATATAATCATAAAATACAATAATTAAGTCATAAGAATATTATTGGTATTGAATTAATTTGTAAAATACATGAAATTGATAAAAAAATGCTGTAGAATTCCAAAATCTCATTAATGATTATTAGTATTGCAATTATGTCCTTTAAAAGGTTAAGAAGGTATGAAACAAAACTTACACTTCCTAGAAACATCCATTCAATTGGTAATCCCAAATCAACTCACTTGAATTCAATAAAGATAAGTAGATTTTTTTTAAAGGTTTCATATTATTTTTCATGAGATACTATATTTATGTTTAATGAATTTTATACTTAATTATCGAGAAAAAAATTTAAATTTGAAATTTTCTCCAAATAATTTATGTCTCTTACCTTTCAAGCTAGACCTTGAATTTTATTAATAAATATAATTAAATAAGACAAAAATGTTATAATTGTGCGACAATTATCATTATTGGTATAAATTTTTAAGTGAATCTAATTCATCATATAATATTGTGAACTAATAAATGATAATTTGATATAATCAATATGTTAATTATAATATAAATCCCATGATTTAAATATTTAATTATTATAATAACCTTATAATTAATTATCCATATATATTCGTAGCTATTTTGCTCGTCCCTATTATTCCCCTTTGCACCATAAAATTACAATTTATAAATATACCTCCATTAATTCTCACTTTAAAACTTCTTTAACTGAGGTTAGAATTATAATTTAAATATAATTATTATTTGTTAGACTTTTAATTGAGAGAAAACGAAAAGTTTGTCTTACTTTTTTGCTTTTTCTTATTTCCTTTATATATATATATATATATATATATATATATATATATATATATTGCCTCACTGATTAAATTTTTTGAATTCACCACTGATTATTAGGGTTAGTTTCAGTTATCGTCCATCAACTTTAGACTAACGCACTTTATGGTTCTTTAACTTTATTTTATAACGATAAAATCCCTGAACTTTAGTTTTTAAAACATAAAAGTCCCTTTCCAAAATACATTTTGTAATTACATTTTGATCCCTAGTTTTCAAAATACTGTTCATATAGGTCCAAAATTTATTTAATTTACTAGTTTATGGA
>CANXYC012099131.1:0-22388 GCA_948193065.1 Aleurites moluccanus | reverse complement strand
AGTGCAAACCGAAGCACCTCAATTGAGCAGCTTACCGGGAACTGTTTTCAATCGGGTTTATTTTTCCGTCTATTATTCAAATAAACTTAATAATACCATTTACATTCACTTATTTTCTTTTCTTTCTTCAAATATAATGTTAAATTCATAAAAACTCTGTAAAATAACCATTTTGCCCCCAGTTCACCAAAAACTCAAAATTTTTCGATTTTGTCCTAACATCCTTTAAATCACTTCTATGACTAAAATTAACTCATATAATATGCACAACTATAAATTTCAAGCATAAATACATAATATTATCCAATTCAAAAGAAAGAAAAAATTTCTCTCTAAGTTCCCCTTAAAGGTTCCAATAGGGTTTAGGTTGAGGTGTTACAAATGAAGTGGATTCTCATATGTCTTCATGGTACTTCCAAAATATGCATATTTTTAGAAATACCAAACATGTGTTAGTTGGCTGCACAGATGCAGAGATAGTCGGTGATGTTAACACGAGAAAGTATACCTCAAGTTACCTAATTACTTGTGTAAGAGGAGTTATATCATGACAGTCTAAATTACAAAAATGTGTTGCTCTATCCACCACTTATAACACCCAAGAAAAAATAATGAGATTTCAGTGAATCAGAGAATTAGAAAGTAATGATTAGACAGTGACAAGAATCGAAAACCTAAAAGCAGTTTTGAGAAAACAATTACATAAGTTAGAATAAATCATATGCAAATTTGAGAAATTTAGTAAATGAGGCAGAATAGACAGTATGATAAATATTAGACAGACACACGTGAATTAAGTTAATGAGAATTAATCGAATCAGTAAGAGAAAGTGATTAATCAAGTAATGAAAGTTAAGGAAAAATTCAGTATAGAGATTAAAGGCTTAAGAGTAAGCGACTATAGAGACAACAATGGATTGCTAAATAGAGTAAATGAGTGTCAATATTGGATGATTAATAATGAAAAAGAGTTAATCAGAAGTTAATTAGAATGAAAAGAGGATGAAGATGCAAAGGATTAAGGTGTTTAGGGAGGAAAAGTGAATTTTTCAAATTAAAAGAAAATGGGACCCACCAATTTTGTCATCTTTTACATATGCTAAAAATTAAAATAAACTCCTTTTTATTCACACATATGGGTCGGCTATATGTATATAATATGGCCAAAGTTTTGTTAGTTTATTTATGTTAAAGAATTAAGTAAAACCTTTACACTTGTCAAATTTTTAAGAAAACAAATATTCATACTTAGCTTCTTTTCCTTTCAAGATTTTCTTAAAGAGTTAAAGACAACAATAATTCTCATCAATCCATCTTGTAACATCCGGGCAAATGGCCATCCTATTAGCTAAATAATATTTGTTTTATCATGCATAAATATCTAAAGAAAATAGTAATAACACATGTCCATTTGTCAAATTCTCTCAAGTTCTCTAGAATTTTCTATAATTCTATACATTTGTTTATCAAAAATTTATTGTATTTATATTTGGATTTATATTATACATATATATAAGTGTAAGGATAAGAGTTAAAGTGTTGGAAAACAAAAATCACACACCAAAAAGCTTGTTTGGCCGAGCCAAATACTTATCCAAGTCCATAGTTAATTTTCCATCTTTCCTTCATCAAACCTTTCTTTAAATAAGATTTTGGTGAGATTCCTCCATAAAAGTCAATAATCAAGTTGTCATAAAGATGAGAAACTGATTAGTAAGTGAAGATTATGTAGGAAAAGGAAAAGTAAAGAAAGAAGAGAAGGAAATATTTTAAAGGTGAGAAGGAAGAAGATGAAGTTTGGCTTAAGGTAAAATTATGTTTCTTGATGTTTTACTTATTTATTGATATATGTATTGTATGATTATTGAATTCATTAATTTGAGTAAGACATGAAATTATGTATGTTTATGATTGAGAAATTAGGCTTTTACTTGAAAGTTATATATTAAGAACAAGTAGGAAAGGTATTAATAGTTATATGTGAAATTTAGAAGTTTAGACTTTGGTAGAAGCAGTAATTTGGACTTATAATTCTGTAATATTAATAATCGAATTTATTTAAGTGTAAAACATGAAAGTTTTAGATATACGTGTTATTTATATTCCTATAAAAGAAATTTGAAAAATTCAAATTAAGGAAAGATATATTAAGTAAAAACAAAGACTGACTCAGATGTAGGGTTTCTGAAAAATACTATTGTGTTTTAATTTTACAGAATATTAGAGACTGAATTAGGTTAAGTTTTCAACATGAAAAATGTTTATTTATATCTTATCTAGAGGCTTGTAAAAGGGTTTTATCATTCGATTAGTATTTTATGAGATGCAGCTAAATTAGTAGAGACTGACCGGATTGGAATGTAGGACAGTAAGGTTGAGTTCAAACTATCACCATATGCTATGTATTAGATAAATATGTTTGAAATTTGGATATGTTAGAATCTATAATGCCTAGTTTGAGTAGAAAAAATAATTAAAGCAATTGGATATATATAGCATGAGTTATAGATAGAAGAACACAAACTGCCAGATTGAGGAAAATAAGTAAAAGTTTAAAAGCTATAATCCTAGGTTAAGAATTATATGAGTATTAAGCAAACTAAAGTAAGAATAGTATGTGACATGCAAATAAATACTGATTTTAATACTTAATTAATGCGTAACTTTGAATAATGAAGATGATGTAAGTGGAAGTTTAAAGTAAGGAAGTGAAGTGAAAACGTAAAGTAATTTAGCAATGTGGATTATGTATATATCATTATGCATATCCAAAACATGAATAATTACATTCAAATTGAGCATTTCTCCTTCTTGAGTAAATGCCTTATTGTTATTCCTATTAATCGTCTTTTGATTACCGAAGCCCAATTTGATCTTTTGTCATCAAATTGATATTGAAATTAAAATGCTTACTGTATTGCTTTACCCTAAGAACTTGATTTGTAACATTGAGTTTGATTGACTTGCACCATAATACCTTAACTGTTGTGCACACCAAATACTCAATCATATGCCTTAATATATATTGTTTGATAACCACCTTAATACAAAGAAAGGAATCGACGTATGTTCATCGAACTGTATTGACACCGACTGATAAACAAGCCATGTTTACCTATTGATATTTTACTGCAGCTAAATGATTCCAATGAATATTTAAATTGTCATGAAAGTTTATTGCCTATATGGACCTGATAGAACTACCACATTGATAGGGTAGTAGGTAAATACTATATGCATTGTGCACAATGGACTCTTTATACTGTTTACCCTAACTAGGAAAGAATTTGTCCTAGTCATAAGGCCTGACACATCTTATGTAATACTCTAATACTGATATACTGTTACTGATACTGGCCCTTTATCTATCACTTCCACATACTGATATGATACTTACCAACTATTATTGGCATTATTTTCCATTGAAACTCTTTCCCTATTTCATTATTATTTATTACTGTTATCATTGTTATCCATTTCATACGCCTAATGATATTTGGTATGCAAATTTGATATACTGATATCTATTCATCGTATTCATTGTTATTTAATTTCTATTGATTTATCTTATTATTATTTACCTGATTCTCATGTTTAATGATGCATACTTAACTCACTGAGTATGTTTATACTCACTCGTGGTTATATAATTATTTTACAGGAAAGAAGTAATAAGAGCTACTTCCTAAGTCAATTTTCTCCTTCGTACTTGGGACTAAAAGACTCCAATGTAAAATTTCTTTTATAGAGTCAAATATTTACACTCTAGAGCTCCATAGGTATATCTGAGGTATAGATAGTACCGATAATCTTTATATGCATAAGAATATGTTTTACCTAGTATGTGTAAGTACGTATGATATTAAAATATGATATGACATATTGCTGAAATTTAACAGATAATTGATGGAAAATGAGTAAGGCATAACAAATGATAGTCATAATGATAATGATAAAGACAGTAATACTGGTGATGAAAATGCTAAAATGTGATTGTGACATAGTATGAATAAAATAAATATGTGGAAGTGATTTATATATTTGTTTGGATTGTGGAATTGAAGATATAAGGATGGTGGAATATTGAGAGTGTTAATTTTTATGCAGGTTATGAACCTTGAAAAAAATTATTGAGATATAAATTGAGTACTATTCACATTGGGAATTATTTTAAAAATACAAATGAGACTCTGTCAAAATTTATATAAGATTAATAAGTATTAAATGGAATTTGCATAGTAATAAATGGATTTAATGTATGAATAATTGACAATTGACATGTTAATGGGTTCTATGGGTATCCAGTGACCTTAGGTTTACTTGCGCCCTAAAACCGTCATGTTCTAAAAGTAGAACGTGACACCACCGAAGCTGAATTTATTGCTACAATTGAAGCTCGCAAGGAGCTCTTATGGATGAAGAAGTTCTTAAATGAACTTGGTTTTTAGCATGATAAATATCGATTATTTTGTGACAGTCATAGTGTTATTCACCTTGAAAAGAATTCTTCCTTCCATTCAAAATCAAAATATATTGATGTGAAATGTCACTGGATTAGTGATATGTTAGAGAAGAAGCTATTATAACTTGAGAAGATTCATACTTATGAGAGTGGATCAGATATGATGATAAAAATTCTACCAAGAGAGAAATTTTTTGTTAATCATTTACAGGAATGATTATAAAATTCATGTAGTCAGGTAGAGGGAGAATTGTAAGGTGATACCCTCCTACATGGGTACTGCCATATGCCATATGATAATATATTTAAAAAATAATAATAATATTATGCAAACTATGGACAACTTGCATTTTGCAAGCTGTTCGTGAAGTGCACTACTTGCAATTTGCAAGTTGTGCAGTAAAGGCGGCGAAGGCCTATAAATAGGTATTTCCTCATTCATTTTAAGATTCATGTGTGGTGAGTTCAAAAAGTGAGTTTGAGGCAGAGCTTTAAGAGTTTTGACGATTGTTAGATAGTGATTTTGTGGTTAAATTTAGGAAAAATTTTCTTAAAAGGGTGAGTGACAAAATAATAAGGATAATGTTTTAGAATAATAAATTTAGAAAATATTTTATGTGAGTGTCACTATTTTATTGTGATATTTGTAAATAAAATTGTATCTTTGTATTTACTAATTTTTATTAGTGAAATATTTTTTTAGAGTTTAGTCCATGAACATAATATAAACTAAAAGGTTGAATCATATTAAATTTAATGCATTGTTTTATTACTTATTTAATATGTGGGTAATAACCTGTTAGTTTTTGCTCAACATAACCGTGTAGGCATAAGGTTTGGGCTTTGGACTAATGATGATATTTGCTGGCTTTTACTTGCTATATGAAATATTTTAAGAAAAAGGAGTATATCAAACTTAAAGATGAAAAATTTCAAGAAAAATAGAGGTTTGCTGTGGAAAAAAAAAAAAAAAAAAGTCTTATCAAATAATGACAAACTTAAGAAGACAGATTTTCACGTTAGAGGATTTGAAGGCAACTGACAATGATAACGATAATAGAATTATTGGGCATTGCGGCCAGCGTACAGTTTATAAACAAATGTTATCTGATGGAACTACAGTATCTATTAAAAAGTCCAATGTGATGGATCAAGGCTAAATGGAGAAGTTCATAAATGAAGTGATGATTCTTTCCCAAATCAATCACAATAATGATCTTAAATTGTTAGATTGATTGGAAACTGAAGTCCTTCCTTTATATGAATTTATTTCAATGGGACGCTTTCTAATTCTCATCATATCCACGATTTGAAGGAAGAGTTTCCTCTTAAATTATTAGGTTGATCGCTTGAGTATTTGTAAGGAAATCGCAGGGGCACTAGGGTATATGCATTCAGATTCGTCTATACCAATCTACCATAGAGACATCAAATCCAGCAACATTCCTTTGGATAAAAACATGGATCAAAAGTTTTAGATTTTGGGATTTCGAGATCTGTCCCTGATGATGAGAAGGCTTATTTGACTACTATAGTACAAGGGACTTTTGGATATTTAGATCCAGAATATTTTCAATCGAACCAATTTACGTATGAAAGTGATGTATATAGCTATAAGGTAGTTCATTTTGTGCTTTTAATGTCGTAGAACATATACTGGATCAGACATGAGTTTGGAAAATGTTAAATTTTCCGAAGGCTGGGTTTGGCCGATTAGCAATTTCTTGACAAATTGAGACCCATATCCGACTCAAGAATAAGTCTAAGCAGAAGTCAATTCCAAGAACTGTCATAGATGGAAAGAGAGGTTTAGCTGCACAATTCGTATGAGTAGTGGAAGAAAACTGTATCTTTGATGTATTAGATCCTTGTGGAGCAGCGGCTGACTTGGACATTTTAGGTTTTCATTTGTTTGATTTACAAAGGGTCGAGGGGCCGCTATATTAAAAAATACTGTAGTTGTTTTTTTTAGAACTTAAAATACGTTATTAAATTTATTATAATAAATATTATCATATTATGAATTTAAAAAAAATAATACAGTAGGAGGTTATTGTATTTTTAATACAATAATCCCTTCAACCCATTTACAAATAGAGAAAAGAGAGTTGAGGGTATTTTAGAATTTATTAAAATAAAATTTATGGTTAAAATTGATAAATTTTTACAAATTATATGATTAATAAATGAAAATTAAAAAAAAAAAAAAAACTGAAAATTTTGGACACTTAAAATAAAAAATTTATTTTAAAACACTTATTTATAAAAAGATCTATTTAATTAAATCTTAACATTGAAATATTCATTTAAATATTCTTTTTTATATATAATTTATTTTAGAAAATAATTTCAATTTAATTGAAAAAATATAATTTTAACGGTAGAAGAGAAGGAGGCCAAATCTGTCGTTTTTATTTTTAATTAATAGAATGTATTGAAATATGTTTAAAATTATAAATGAAGAGAATAAATAATTAACAAAATGTAAAATTAAGGAATTTTCATGTATTTTTTAAAAGAGAGAAACTCATTCGTAATTATATAATACACTAAAAGAGGATGGGGGTTTGCACTGTTTACATCTGCCATCCATTCAGTATAATTATTTTATATAGAATTATATATATATATATTAATGAGTATTGTATATGGCAAAATGGTTAAACACTCAGTTATTATTACTATGTGATCTGTGTTCGAATCTCAAGAACTGCTTTTTCTTTTTCTTTTATATCTTTTAGAAGTAGTTTTATTATTACGTTTTCTTTCGTTTTCGTTTTCTTTTTCTTTCTTTTTATTATCTTCCTTTAAGTCAGTAGCTATGAAACCAACAAAAGAGTACCTCTACCAATTTTTTTTACCAAATCCTGACCATCAGCATACCGATCACCATGCCGTGAAGGACATGGACAGATTTTTTTTTTTTCACAAAATCCATCACTGTTTTCCTTTCTCAAACATCCACTTCTTTCTTTTTGTTATCCACTTCTTCTTTCTGGGTCATTGTTGGCTTCTAATTTTCTGGGGTTTTTCAACTAGGACTAGTGTTGGTTTTCATTTCTTTAATCGGGTCTGGATTTTTCTATTTCAGATTGGATAGGTATATTTCTTAATCTGTTCTGTGTTTTATTATTTTGATTTTGTTGTTGTTTCTATTTTCTGGGTTATTGTTGGCTTTTGATTTTCTGGGTTTCTTCAACTAGGACTGCTCTTGGTTTTGATTTCTTTGATCGGATCTGGATTTTCTTATTTCGGATTGGATAGGTATATTTCTTAATCTGCTCTGTATTTTATTATTTTTATTTTGTTATTGAAGAATAATTTCCTGGTATTTATCTAAATTGAGTGATGAAATAATAATTTGCTCTAAAGAGTTTGTTTCTTGAAAATAAAAGAGTGAGAGAGAGAAAGAATGTTTCTTGATTTCTTGGTGTGATAATTGTGGGAAAGGTAGTGATGATTTATAGTCCTTTATACAGTGGAGAGAGCAAAGAAGAAATTGCAAAATTAAAAAGAGAGAGAGAGAGAGAGATGAAAAATGACCCCATATAGTGTGTTTTGTTAGGGAATCATCAATAATACGTAACTGATTGAATTATTCTGAAAAGTATGAATTAACCTAAATAATTAGGAGAAAGAGAGATTAAATGTAATTAACTCCTGAATGAAGTTTTATCTCTACTGTATAAACTCATTCACTATAATAATAATATACATATAAAAAATAATAATATCAGTATTTTTTCTACACATACGTAATATTTGAGTTTAACAAGTTAAGATTTTGATAATTTTCTTTCTGTTGAAGTAATATCAAATCAAATCAAATTGTAATATTTTATTTTGATTTTTATAAGTGATTGTTCGCATCGGAGAAAATAATAAATTGGAATTTTTCGATTTGGTTTGAAAAATGTTTTAAATTGATCCAAAATAAGTAGTGTACATTAGGGATAGTATTTTTGGTCCGACTCATGAAAATTTGACCCTGCCTGATTTGAATGGGATTGGTAATATCCAACCCATTTAATAAATGGGATAGAAAATATTTTTTATTTTATATCCGTAACGAGTTTAGGTAGGATTAGGATAATAGTAATACCCACCACAAACCCGACTCGATTATATATATTATATATATTTTTTTATATTTTATTTATTTATAATTTATATATATATATTTTAATTTATAATTATTTTTATGTGAAATATAAATTATATTGTATGGATATTTAAAAAAACATATATATATATATATATATATATATATATATATATATATATATATATATATAAACGAATATATCCGATTCGACCCGTCTAATCCCGAAGCAAGACGAATGATAATACAAATATTTTTATTATTAAATAAATCGGATTCAAATTTTACAAAACTCCTCCCAAATTCAATATATTGCCATCCCTCGTGCACACTTCTATCCACAATGATTAAATAAAAGAATTTAGAATAAATGAACTCATTCTTCTTTCACATAAGCTATTCATAAACATGAAAAATATTTTACATTCTTAAATATAATATTTGTTATATAATGTATAAAAACAACTATGGAACTTGGTTTTATATAAAAGTAGCAAAATCATTAAAAAAAAGTTAACTAAATAATATACATTTACAAAATGTGATGTAATTGAGAAATATAATAAATATTTTCATTGGTTATGGGCGACGTTTCAAAAAATAATAAAAAAGGAAAAATTTCTATATCCATAACTTTGTTAAGAAAAGGATTTTCCTAAAATGATAGGATGCCAATAAAAATTAATTTATGAGATGTTTTCAATGTATCACTCAGCTTCAAAGTGAGCTATTTGAAATAAATGTAGAAAGACAATTATGAAACTTTCAAATCGTATTTGAGATCTATCATTTTTTCTGATGATTTTTTTTTGGCAAAAAAATCATAATTAAACAATTGGTTTGAATATTCCTTCAGTTTTTTCAATGATTCACAATTCGTAACAATAGAGAGCAAGAGATGAACATATATCATCTTGGCTAATAGGGCAAAGGTTTCCTTGTAATCTATCATATAGTTTGATTTGAGCAAAGCCTTTAGCCACTCTGCCCCATATCCAACCGGGAATGTGGAGATTCAAAATGATGCGAATGCCCATTTTCTCTCTAAATCATGAGGTATCAATAGAAATAATTGACTACTCATAATTAGTCATGTCTTTGGAAGATACATAAAGTGAAGTTCTCTCGCATTTATAGCTATAGAGATCTTCTTGATTCATCAGCAACATCAACAAAATTACAGCAATTCTTAATAAATAAGTGAATATATTTTATAATAGACAATAACAAAATATTAACTTATTTAAAATTATAACGATTAAATAACAAAAATAAAATTTGATTATACAGAGAAATGACATTAATTTAATAAATAAAATATATAATGAAATAAATGAATTACAATATTTTTTTAACAATAGACACTCATAAAAATATTTTGAAAAGTACAATGACAATTCGACATAAATGAACTCCAATTATCTAAGGCAATGACATTTAATTTAATTAAATAAAATAAATGAACTCAATCTTACAACACAGAGAAAAAATATACCCTCCCATCTCTAAATAATAGTTCATGTTTTTTTGACACAAAAGTAAAAAAAATAATAATTTTTATTACTTTTACTTTTAATCTTATTATTATAATTATTATTATTATTATTATTTATTGCACATATAGTCTAAGTAATAAATATAAATATAATAGATTCATAATCGATTCTTTTCTTCCCAATATTGAAAAGAATAAAAAATAATAATGTGAAATATATTAATTAAAAGACATATATTTGAAAATATAATTTAAAAAAAGGATAAAATACTATTTAATCTCTAAGGTTTAGCGAAAATAGCGATTAGGTCCCTGCGCTTTCAGAAAGTAACTATTGAGTCTCTCGCGTTTGATTCTGTTACAACAATTAGTCATTCCATTATTTTTTTTTTCAAATTTTCTATTAAAAATTTAAAATAACTTATTTTTCTAAAATACCCTTATCTTCAACCTCTATATTTTTTTCTTCATTTTCTTCCCATTTTCCTTTATAAAAAGGTCCAATTTAAATATTTTCTTGCTTTTTCTTTATTTTGTGATGTTTTTTATTTTCTTTTTTTGTTGATTAATTAATAAATTAATTAATTGTGTAAATTTTAGTTTGTTAAAATTGAAGGAAAATTTATATGTGGGTATTATGATTGGTGAAATTGTTGGATAATGAAGGGTTTGACGAAGATGAAAAGTGAAAAAATTTGAGATAGGGTTTAATATAATGCTATAAAAAATAAAATTTGATGAAAAATGAATGATATTTTTTATTATTATTACGATATTTAACGGTTAAAATGGATGGAGAGATCATTTTATTGATAGAATCAAATTTGAGGGACCCAAGAGTTACTTTCTGAAAGTGTAAGGATCCAATCACTATTTTCGCTAAATCTCAGAAACTAAATAATATTTTACCCTTAAAAAAAAAAAAATTATATTTTTTGTTATTTCATAAAGAAAATAAAAATTATTATTTATAGACGTGATTTTTTTTATTTTGTATAACAAATTTATAAACAATAAAAAAATATTCTACATTTCTAGATTGTAATATCATGGGTAAAAATTAATATTGATCAAATCCGAAGGTTTGTAAAAATAATGATCGAACTTGAGTTTATATTACATCATATAAAAAAATAATAAAGTTATACAAAATGAAAATGAGCACATTCCTAAAATATAACATAATGAATAAAAATAATAAATATTATCAAATATTAAAATTCTATTTAAGAATGAATTAATATCATTGGTCATGGTCATGGGTCATTCAATAAATAGATTAACATCATTTTCTAATACATATATATATATATATATATTTGTTTTTGACACATTGGCATTTATTATTCATTAAAAGAGCTCTTTCATTTCAAGCATCTTATTTTCTCATATGAAAATCTCCTTTTAGTTTAATTTTTATATTCAACATGTAATTTTTCAAAAAAAAATTATAATTTTATTTATAATTTATATTATTATAAATTTGGTAATCTTAGATATTCTAAAATCAAATTATTTTTTATAAAATTATTTATTATTACTGAATATTCACTTATATTTACAAGTTGGTGTAACTAGTATCCATTGCAATAAACTCATTATGCACCCAAATTTATTTATTACAAGAGGCAATATATAATGTTGTTTTTCTTTATTAGGATTATGGGTCAAAATTCTAATGAAATTTAAAAGAATATTTTTTTTCTATTTTGTGTGTGAAAAATATTTTTTAATTGAGTGGAAAATTATTTATTCTGTAGAGTAGAATTATTATTTTAATATTATTCCTATTTGGATAAAAATCTTTATTGAGTTAGGATTGATAGTGTGTAACATTATAAATAGAAGTATTATAGGAGGAGCTCTTTGACTGTTGCCCAAGTATACAATTGACTTTTACCCAATAATTGATTAAAGAAGACTTTGGCAGAATATTGTATGGTGTGGTGAGTTTCAAAATATATGAGTAAAGTGTCTTTGTAATGATTGAAAATATTATGAAAGGCTTTGTAATTTTATCCATTCAAAATTATAATATGTTGATTTAGTGGATTATCCTGTGAGGGATTATAGACATAGATCTATTAAGAGATCGAACCACGTTAAAATTATTTGTATTGTTTTTCTTTTTTCTTATTGTTGCGCTTATAACTATGAATTTCCCTATCAAATGGTATAAGAGCTATTGTTTATTGTTATAAGAGTTATTTTAGAAAAGAAAAAAAAGTTGAAACTGAATTTTTGATGGAGAAGATAATAAAGGTTGAAGACACCTCAATCCAAAGTCATGTGCTAGCCATGAAGAATGATAGAGGAATCATAAAGAGGAGAAGATTAAGGTAAGAAAGAAAACTTGAAGAATTTGAAGACTTGAAGAATTTAAAGAAGTTGTAAAAAAAGAAGAAAAGTAAGCTGACAATTGATGATGATGATGATAATGATTCCTTTAATTAATGTGATATGATGAGTTTTGATTGAGGTGGAGTTTTAACATGGGAATTCAATAATTGAAGAGTTGAAGATTTGAATATCTGAAGATTTGAAGATCATATGATTGAAAGATTTTGAAGTAAGATGGAGATTATTGAAGATAGCAAGATTGCATGATTAAAATTTTTTGAGTCAAGGTGGAAATTTTTAGAATTATGACTCAAAATCCTAATAGGACTTAGAATAAGATATTTTTCAATTTTTTTATGTGAGAAATATTTCTCAATTGAGTGGATAATTATTTTCTTTATAAAGTAGAATTATTATTTTAATGTTATTCATATTTGAATGAGATTTTTTATTGTGTTAGGATTGATAGTGAGTAATATTATAAACAAGAGTATTATAGAAAAGGTTCATTGATTAATGCCCAAGTGAATGATGTCTTTTTTGTTTTACAAAAATAAGATTTGTATCCATAACCAATATATGAATAATAATATCCATTAAATTTGTAGTTATGACTATGAATATGATGTCTATGACTATTTTTGAAAGTTAAAGTCATATGTCCATGTGAATTGCAAGAATGAAAATATATAATAAATGATGCTTCTAAATTCATATTTTGTTTTGAAATAGACGATTTTAGATTAATTAATTTATTTTTAAGAATCTCATTCTCTTTCAAAACTTGATCACAAGCTTGAGAATTCACCAATAACATCTTGTTTTCCTTTTCAAGACCATCACTGATGGAAGTTAATAAAATAAGTTAATTATTCAAATGTTTATTTTCATATTTCAAATCATCAATTTGACATTTGAACATTTTATTTTTCCTTTCCATTTTCTCAAACTCAATGTACATGGTTTCCAATGTATCTAATAACTCACAATATGAAAAATCATCATCAATAGAGTTTGAGGTATTTGATGTTAACTCATGAGAAGAAGTGTGCTCATCAATGGTCATGAAACACAAGTTAGCAACATCATCCTTGCTGTAATACCCTAGGCAACCTTATTTTATATGCATGATTTAATTCTCAGTTTATGATTTGAAAGTATTGAAATGATTGGAAAAAATTTTAGAGACACAGTTAGGAAGCAAATGAAATACTTTTCTGAAAATTGTCGGTGTTGAAAACACTGCCGAGAAAATAGCAGTCTGGGCAACAGATGAATTTTTTATTCTGACTAAGGAGTAAAGGATCACATAAATGCATGTGTAATTATGGTGAAAATAAAGAGGTGAAAAATATTTAGGAATACTGAAAAAGTAAGTAATGTCAAAACCGTAAATAAATAAAACTTTGAGGGGTATAGTAGAAATTGGTCTGTCTGAGTTTCAGAATGACTCTGAATCTATTTTTATAAATAAGTATAAATAAAAATAAGCCTTTTGATTCCCCACTTTGAAATCTAATTATCAACAAAATTTTTAGAATAAATTACAGAAGAAGTTGAGGTCAAAGTATGAATATTTGAATGTTTAAGGACCAAAATGAAAATTTGCCATTTTAACTTAATATTTAAGAAATGCCTTAGAAAATTTGTTCATCTTCTTTTTCTTCTTCCAAAGTGTCCGAACCTATTCTCCCATTCATTCCATCAATTTTCAAGCAAAATTTCTTAAGAAAGCTATAGAAAACTTGAATTTAAGCTTGGTTCTTCCATCCTCCATTCATTTCTTCCTTGAAATCACAAAGCAAATCAAGGAAACTTGAAGAGAGAATTTCGGTGGGATCTCCATCTTGAGGTAATCAATTAGTTTGATTAATTTTATGGTTTAATTAGATGATTTAGAGGTTGATTAGAATGAGTTTTATGGTTAATTGCATCAATTGATGCATTTGTTAGATTTTCCCTCATTTCAAATCCTAGGTTGAAGTTGTTTGATTTGGCTTGATGATTTACTATTAGTTTATGTTGTTTAAGCTTAGAATATGTTAATTGGAGGCTAATGGATGAATTATTTGTGGTTGATTTATTGAAGAAAATCAAGATAGCCATAGTTATGCATTTTGCCTCCTTTGAAACTTTTGGTGAAAAATCAATTTTCCTAAGCAATTTGGAGTGCTAGGTGAGTTTAATATGTATCATTTATCATGTTCCAATCATTCAAATTTGAATTGGAAACCATGTATGAAACCTCATGTTTGGCCGAACCTAATATCACTATTCATGCCTTTGATTTTGTTTAATTTTTCCTTTGTATTCCTTAGCCTATTTGATCATTTAAATGATGTTTATTGTTGTATATCTATTGCCTATTGTGTTACCTTGGTTGTGAGTTGATTGTTGAATAATGGGGCAATGTTGGAGTTGCACCATAACCATGTCGACTTGTCCATTTCATAATGCCCACCATGTGTTTAATGAAATGCCTAGTTATAATGTCATTGGCCTATCACATTTTCCTCCATAGGCCTACCAATTTGAATGCCATTGTCGCCAACAATATTGACATACCAATTGTGCCTACCGATTACCTATGTATAACCAATCTTTGTTCCATACCTTTGTTGTTTACCAAACCAAGTATCATTACTTATCTATGACTTATCGATATTTCGTTGATTAAATTGTTACTTGAAATGATTGATATTGAGATAATTGCTATTGGTGATACTATTGTTGCATAATAGTATCTAATGATATGTTTCACACTTGTATTGACCTTAATGTGGTTTGATAGAGCTACCGCTCCGACAAGGTAGTGGGTACATATTATCGGCAATGTACACATTGTTTTATTGAGACCCTAGCTGGGAAGGGTTATTGGTCCTAGCCATAAGACCTTATCAGTCTTATGTTTACTAATATGACATTGATTGTATGTTTACATATAGTCCATATATGTTCTGACCCTATATCTGTCTTACCATATTATACCATTCTTTTGATATGATTATTGACCTACATGTCATTCTTTGATATTGATTCTGTAATCTGATTATATCTAGACTGTCATCATTACTACTATTATTATCATTTATTATTGATCCAAACTATTTTTATTGGCGATGTATATTAGATTCACTGAGTATCTTATATACTCACTCTTTTCATTGTCTACCATTTCAGGTGCAGAGTAGATAGTAGAATCCCAATTTCAGACACTCTGTGGATTTCTACAGACTTTTGATAGCAATGTAAATATATTAAATACAGTCTCTTGATGTTTATAATCTAGCTACTCCATGGGGTATGTGTGGGTTAGTTATGATATGAATATGTTTGTATGATATTATATGCTATTTGAGTATTGATATAATATGTGATGATGGATGCTACAACTAACAGCATAAAATTATAGACAGTTTGCAGAATGATAGAATGAATAGTAACTAAGTAAATGGATTAATTAATTGATGGTTATAGATATTTGCATATGATATTGGGTTCTACAGGTGTCGGTCGCCATTGGCATCTCCTGCATCCTAGGACAGTCGCGATCCAAAATCGGGTCTTGACAGAGGTAGTATCAAAGCATTAGGTTACAAACATCAGAGCTCTAGGTTATAGATGAATAGTACCTGAATTACAGAGGAATAGTAAAAAAATATAGAATGGGTAGAATTAAGTAAAACCATAGAGCATAGGAATACCTATATCGTCTTTTATTGTATTCATCTAATATGTGTTAGTATTCAACGTCTTTGTAATATATTGAGTATGCTTTCTGTATTTCTGACAGATTACAGAGATGTTCGACAATAGAGACAGGGATACTAGGGAGGCAGAGGTAGCCTCTAATGAGTCTTTAGTCAGAGAGTATTCAGTTTCAGAGAGTCCATCCAGATCTCGACAGACTACAGAGGATATAGAGAGGGGTGATGATCCCTGGATAATTGAGATGATGAGAGGGATGATGGAGTTACGCAGGGGATTGACAGATTTGAGGTGGGAGCATCAAAATATGCCACCACCACCAGTTCCAGCAGCAGTGCCCTTCAGCTGTTGCACCAGAGGCAGTGCCAGTTGCACCAGCTCCTGTACAGCCAGTTAGGGTTCCTGGGGAGCCTGCTATACAGGGAGGTCGCAGAGTTATAGATGAAGGTGGAGTATCTATGTTTAGCTTTCTGAAGCTAAACCTGCCAGAGTTCAGGGGAGACAGAGGCGATGATCTAGTGGATTTTCTAGAGGAGGTTGAGAAGGTAGTGTGAGGCCTCGCCCGAGCAGCGCGTCCGAGTCCGCTAAAGGGATCGGAATGCTCTTTAGGGTGATTTCTCATGGATGGGTTAATGACCCTTGATTTTGGAAAACATTTTAGGAGTCGCCACCTTAAGTTATTTTTGGTTGGGAAAAGTTAAGGTAAAAAACCCATTAATAACTCCAATTTGCACAAGGATAAAAAATGCACTAGTCTCACGAACCAGGTTGGATTCGGGAGCTAGGTTTTCAGTTAATACTTGGCTTTTATATTTACTTTTGATTTAAAATAATTTTTGATGAATAATGTAATAGATGACATTTTATAATGTATGAAACAAGTAAATCAAGCATATAAACAAATTTAAAATAAATAAAGCAGTAAATAAAGTGATAAAGAAAATAACTTAATTACAAAAAAAATAGGAGATATCGACTTTAGCCCTTATGGGTTCTAGGTCGATCAAACATTCTCCAAATGGTATAAAATAAAGCGAATAACAGAAATTGAAAGAAGAAAAGAGATGGTTTGGTTAATTTTCGGATTTGATGCTTTGATATAGCATGCCTACATATCCCTTTGAATGGGAATCAAAACCCACATAGTTCATCCTTCTTGTGAAGGGAGGGTTGATTTGATTTATAAAAAATCTGATTTAACTTTTTTATCATGTTTTGTTCTTTTACTGAATTGAAAAGAAAAATAGAAGATGAAAGAATGAGAGAGATGGTTTAAGGATTAGTTATCTTTTTTCTTGATCTTTGAAGAGGCGGTTGTCGGAGTGCCTTGCCGGATCGGAGTTCCACTTTGGAAAATGGCTTGAGGAGGAGAGGCGGATGGATTGCCTCGAAGATTCAGAGGGAGGCGGTTGGATTGCTTTGAAGAGTTGAAAGGAGGCGGTCGGATTGCCTTGAAGAGTTGGACCCCTTTTCTTGAAAGGAAATCAAAACAGAACATAGCACTTAAAATAAACAAATTAATTAATTAATAAATTTAGTGTTGGGACTCCACTTGACCCTATTTTGTCCTTCTTTAGATCAAAGAGAACTAAAAAAATAAGAAGAATAGGTATAAAGAGAGAGAAGAGAGTGAAATTGTTGGTGATAACTCAACCCAAGGCAATTTCGGTGTCTTTTGATAGGTTGGGGAAGGCCTCTATTTATAATAGAGGGTTTGGGAAGTCTGGTCTCCCATTTCCCGATGTGGGATAACTAAAGTGTAGTGCAAAATTAGAGCTGCCACAGGCATGAAGAAGGATTGCCACTGGAGGAAGGGCGCGGTACCGCACAAGAGAGGGCGTGGCAGCAGACATGAAGGGGCACGACAGGCTTGGCCACCAAAAAATAGGGCCATGCTGCTGCAGGAAAGGGGTGGCACTGCCGCCCCTTGCCTTGGGTAGCGCCGCCCCATCATGGGGGCGGCAACCCCTTGCCTTAGGCATGGCAGCCCGTCTTTGGTCTGTTCTGGTGCTTCTTGGGTGAACCCGAGTCCGTCTGGGAGAGAACTCGGGCTCGGTAGGTGTAATTTGGCTTGGCACTGGTCTGAAGAGGGTCTAAAAAACCAGTGTTCACGGTTGCCCCCATCAGGTTTGTTTAGTCTGGGTGATAAACGTGATGTAGGTGAACTATTTTGCCTCTGTCTATTTGAGGTGAAAGAAATGCTTTCTGAATGCATTTAAGAGTATCTGAGGATGTGCAGGTCTGAGTCTGTCAGGTTTCAGATGATTTTGAATTTTCTTATATTTTTCTATTTCTAGTATTTTCTGCAAAATGGGAGCTTCCCCTATCAGAATTGGGCAAATGATGGCTCCGTGGTTAGAGAAAAATCATACGAACGTCATGGAACTGACGGTACTAAAATCTGATCTGCAATGGACCTGGTATGGCATATGGAGTGTTTCCGGCTAATGTCAAAGACATGATGGTCATTTGAGAATTCTCAAAATCTATAAATAGGGGTGAGGAGGCTCTCATTTCTCACTCATTCTAATTTGCAAGTTTTCTCTCTCTCTATCTTTTCTCTCTTTAAAGCTTCTCTCTATGGTTTCCACTTCTGGCAGTGCTGCTTCGAGTAGAGGACATCATAGCTATGAAGCCCCGCGGGATAATCCTGATCCTGAGGATCTGTTGCTGGAGCCAGAAGACCATGTTTTTTTGACTGGCGAGATGGAGGTTTTTTTTTCTTTCTTTTTTTTTTTAGCATTCATTCATCATCATTTTTTAAAACTAAAATAGAGAAAAATACTTAGAAATAGAGGTGCTATGTCAAATTTAACGTACCTGGCCGATGCTTTGTCGGAGGAGAGTACGTTGAAGGCTTTGATTGAGCTTACTGGCTTCGTGTCCTTTCTAAAGGTGAAGGGCTCGACTGAGAGCAATGTGCCTTTGATCAAGGCTTTGGCTGAGCACTGGTGGGATACCACTAACACATTTCATTTCCCTTGTGGTGAGTTGACAGTCACACCTATGGACCTATCTATGCTGACCGGTCTTCGCTTCGGGACTCGTGATCTGGAGACTTGCGCTGATTGGAGGGACGCCTTCACTTCAGAACAAATGGAGGCTCTGATTGGTATGGCTCCTCCTCGGACCAAATTGAGCATTACTCGTACTTGGTTGCGGGCTCGCATAAGACATATGGAGCCCTTTACTGGCGAGCTACATGATGTTGAGCTCGTGGACAGGTTCGCGATGTTGATCTTAGCAAGATGTACATTTGGCCATACCCATCGAGATACTGTGAGCCTTAGCATTCTTTCGAGCTTAATGGATCTGTCTATCCTTGGAGAGTTTGACTGGGGTAGTGTTGTTCTGAGCACAATGTATAGGGAGATGTTTGATTTATCCCGGGGAGCTTTCACTTCCTTTGGAGGGACACACTTTATCTGGGAGGTATGTCTTTCATCTGTTGACTTTCTGCTTGTCATTATTTTTGTTGATTCCTTACTTTGACAGGTCTGGGCCTATGAGTATTTTCCAACACTTACCCCCTGCTTTGGGTATCCCTCGACTAGAAGTGTTTCCAGCAAGTGTTCGATGGAACAGAGAATTTTGGGCGGACTCTGATAAGCGAGAGTTTCGAACTATCAGGGCATTCTTCAGCAACCTTGATACTTCACAGGTATATCTGAAAACCTCTTCCTCTTTTAATTCAGCCTTCTGGTTACTTACCGGTGTGAGTTTGCCTATACAGGTCGTGCCCATGCTTTATAGGAACAGGATGGCTTAGATGCCTCTAGAGCTCTGAAGATGTGGTGCCCTGTCTTGCTCCCGACTACTACTCCACTCCCCTGACTACAAGCTGTATTACCTTGGGGAGAGAGTTAGAGTTTAGACCATATCCAAGAGGGTGACTCCATTTCATCCACCTATTGATATGAGGTGGAACCAGGATATTCGAGCTCCAGATGAGGCGTACGATGGTCTTCCCATCCATAAATTTTTGAGGCCTATGGATGAGTATGTCATCTTCTGTTGTACCCGCTTGATGGGTCCCATTGGTGATCCTTGTAGGAGGCTGAGTGGGCCCTCAGGGGCTGCAGGACCTTTTAGCGCTAGGGTTGGTCCAGGTCACAGCATGGGTGCATTTGTTGGGCTCTCCTCATATAGTCATGGTGTGGGCAATTCAGTTAGAGGCCCTTTTGCTGCTAAGGTTGGAGCTGATGCTGACAGGGTCCCTTTGGGCCCTAATTATTGCTTGTCTGGGGAGATCCCATATGTGGATGCAGTCGGTGCGATGCAGATCTACCATGTTCTGACTACAGTTAATCCTCTCTATTAACCTTTCCCAGATAACCCTCAGGTATACTTCACATATTTTTTGTGCCTTCGGAAATGATCCTTTGGCATTATACTTCTGACCTTTTTCTTTTCTGCTTTTCAGGTCACAGCTGATTGGGCTCGCCAGATCTACCAGATGGGGCATAGGATGGAGACAGCAATGTCCGGTATGCTGACTCGTCTCGATTTGTAGGATGCATAAGCCCATCCACCAGAGGATTCATGTCTATGCCGATGCAAGTGCCACTAGTGCTCTGTTCTCTTTTCTGCTGTGTTTTTCATTTTCTTTTTTTTTTTGCTTTCATCTGTTATCTGTAAAATAAATGCTTTAATGGATGTTTATGTATGAATGCATGTTTATGTAATGATGACTTTAAACTTTTATTTCACTCTGCTTGGATGATTTGCCCCAACTAGCTATGCAAATTTATGTCATATTTATGCAATGTTATGCAATTTATATCCTAAAAATGCTACTAAATGAATTAAAATAAATGAACAAACCTAAACATGTCCTAAAAATGCCCTAAAAATGGATCCGGGACCCGAAAAAACTGAAATTCCTTGCACGGGAGTGAGCTGCCACGGACTAGAAGAGGTGTTGCCACCCTCTTGCTTGGGCGGTGCCACCCAAGACACAAAAAAGGACCTACGGCGCTGCCCTCAAGGCAGACTTCTGCCGCAGGGGTGAAAGGGGCGGTGCCACCGGCCTCTGAGCGTGCCCTAGCTCAGTTTTTCAGTATAAATAGGCCATTCCGCCTCCCCAAAAATCATTATGACTTGCTTTTCTCTTGTTATTAGTCTCTGCTTTTCTCTCAACCTTAAGTTTAGCACCTCCATGGAGCCCTATTTTAGCCACCAGATGTTTTTATGGACTAAGAACTTGGACAAGGTTGAGAAGATTAATTTAGGCAAGTTCGGGATTAATTCTTTTTTGACTTTGAGAGGGGTAAAGGTAGACTGGGATTTTCTGTGGCCCTGCCTTAGGTTTTGGGATCCTGTTGACCATGTGTTTTGTTTTGGGGCTAGCATGGAGGAGATGTACCCCACTTTCGAGGAATTTAGTGCCATCATTGGAAGTGACCCGGATGCTGCCTTGTCCACCCCTGAGTATCGGGTAGGATATTTCCATTCATTCAGGAGGCTTCTGGGACTGGATCAAGAGCTAGCCAACACCATGGTAATGGAGGACCATATTAATTTAACTGCAGTCATAGCAAAGTTCCAGTATCTAGGAGATGTTAAAGACATGGTTAGGCAGAGGCTGAGGATGACTGCCTTGGTGCTGTGTTTAACAGTTGGGTGCATATTTTCCACTTCTCCTGGCTGGGGAGATATCTGAGTAGTGAAACTAGTTGCCCAAATGGAGAGGGGCTCTACTATTGCCAGTCTAATCTTGGCGAAGACCTTGCTTAGCTTAGACAGCAACTACAGAGTGGAGGGGCCTTGGTCTGTTAGCCCAGTCATTCTACAGGTAAGAACACTCTACTCTTTCTCTTCTTTTTCATGCCCTTTCCCTTTTTTTAACCCATGTTTTCTTTAGATCTGGCTTAAGGACCATCTTCAAGTGGTGGGCCCCTCGGACAGGATGCCATACTCTGTTGTTCAGTACCATATGCAGAGGACTTTGATTTGCTTTAACTTAGAGAGAGAATGGACTGCTTGGATTTTAGAGCTGGACCCTGAGGATCTGCTTTGGCATTGTAGCTGGTATGGGATCAGACCATTCATCACAATGAGTTATGGGTATAGAATGGTCTATCTGTTGGGTATTTCTAAGACCTCTTTCTATCAGGGGACCAGAGTTATGAGGCAGATGGGACAACCTAAAGGTATTCCCCCTTACTGGGTTGTATTCCCTACTTCACTGATCATTGGGATTGTTTCTCGGGCCATAATGTATGGCTGGAGGCGTTCTATGCGCTTTGTACTACTGGCTAGTTTATCAGGCAGGTTGGGAG
>CANXYC012099129.1:0-36008 GCA_948193065.1 Aleurites moluccanus | reverse complement strand
ACGGAGAGGGGCGGTGAGGTTATGAGGGGGATTATGAATTTGCGCAGAGAGATTACTGATCTAAGGCAGGAGCATCAGCATGTACCGCCACCCCCAGTGCCAGTGGCAGTGCCCCCACCTGTGGCACCAGAGGCAGTTCCTATGGCATCGGCTCCTGTGCAGCCAATAGGGGTTCCTATGGAGCCTGCTGTTCAGGGAGATCGTAGAGTGATAATGGAGGGAGGTGTCACGATGTTTAGCTTTATGAAGCTAAACTTGCCTGAGTTTAGAGGAGACAAAGGTACTGACCCTATAGATTTCTTAGAGGAGGTGGAGAAGGTAGTGAGGAGACTACCATGTTCTGAGTTGAGAGCTATGGAGCTTGTGGGCTTGCTACTGAAGGGAAATATATGGACTTGGTCTTCTAGGAGGATGGAGACCAGGCTATAAAGTGAGCACCCACTTACCTGGATTGAGTTTTGACAGGGGCTTATTGATGAGTTCATCACAAAGGGGATGAAGACTCGTAATCTGGTTAGATTTGAGCAGTTAGTGCAGGGAGACAGATCTGTGGAGGAGTTCACATAGGAGTTTACTAGACTGAGTAGATATGCTACTCACATTGTACCTACTGAGGCTGAGCTAATTAGTAGGTTTCAGAGGGGTCTTCATGCTGTATTGTATAATGCATTATTGGCTACAGAGTTTACTTTTCTTACCACATTGATTAAAAAGGCCACACAGATGGAAGAGAATTATAGATCAGAGAGAGCAAGGAGAGACCAAAAGAGGAAGGAAGGTCCGGGATCTCAGTTTAGGAGGGGGGAGAGCAGCTCCCAGTTTAGGCAAGTAGAGCCAGTGCCATGATATGATCAAAGATCCTCAGCTGGTAGTCAGAGGAAGAGACTACAAAGTAGGGGACCGCCAGTAGTTCAGTTAGCACCTACCTACTCACAGGGTTCTTTGAGACCAGTTACACAGGCACCCAACATTCCTATTTGTGGGTTTTGTGGTCGGAGACATAGAGGAGAGTGTTGGAGACGGACTGGTGCTTGTTTGAGGTGTGGCCAGTAGGGCCATTTTGCTCATAGTTGTCCATTGAGGGCTGATCAACAGCCATCTATTACGGTCTCTCAGCCAGTGGGACAGACAAGTCAGAGCATGGGCAGAGATGCACCAGGCAGAGGACGAGGCAGGGGAGGACAAGCTCCCAGTGGTAGTTAGGATCCAGCTGGTAGGGGCCAGGGCAGAGTATTTGCAGTCAATGCCCAAGATGCCCAGAGGTCAGATAACGTGGTCACAGGTACTATTCTGATTCAAAATGAGGTTGCATATGCTTTATTTGATTCGGGTGCAACTCACTCTTTTGTGTCACCACACTTTGCACCTAAATTGAATAAGGAAAGGAGATTATTAGATGTGCCTTTAATGATTGCTACTCCTATGGGTGTTAGTATTGATGTGGATTATTATTACCGTGATTGCATCATTGAGATTGATGATAACATCTTGCGTGCTGACTTGATTGAGTTGCCAGTACTAGAGTTAGATGTTATCTTGGGTATGGATTGGCTTGCTAGGCATTGGGAAGTTATCGATTGTTATCGGAAGAAGGTCAGGTTTCAGCCTGTGGGGCATCCTGAGTTTGAGTTTCAGGGTGAGATACGGGAGTTCAGGGTTAACTTGATTTCTGCTATTCAGGCCAGGAGGATGATTGGGAAAGGCTGTTCAACCTATTTAGCATATATGATAGATGTACAGAAGTCTTCTGTACAATTGGATCAGATACCGGTAGATCAGGAGTTTCCTGATGTATTTCCTGAGGAGTTGCCAGGATTGCCCCCTGATAGGGAGATTAAGTTTGAGATTGAGGTGCATGTAGGCACTGACCCTATATCTATTCCACCATACATAATGGATCCAGCTGAACTGAAGGAATTAAAGATACAGTTACAGGAGCTATTGGATAGAGGGTTCATCAGACCGAGTAGTTCTCCTTAGGGTGCATCGGTACTATTTGTGAGGAAGAAAGATGGCTCTTTGAGGATGTATGTAGACTATAAGCAGTTGAACAAAGTCACAGTGAAGAACAAGTATCCATTGGCTCGGATAAATGACTTGTTTGATCAGCTGCAAGGTGCCAGCCATTTTTTGAAGATCGATCTGAGGTCTGAGTATCACCAATTTAAGATTAGGCAGGGTGATGTACCTAAGACTGCTTTCAGGACCCGCTATAGACATTACGAGTTTTTGGTATTGCCATTCGGGTTTACCAATGCACCGGCTGCTTTCATAGATCTTATGAACAGGGTGTTCAGGTCATATTTGGATAGGTTTGTCATTGTATTTATTGATGACATACTTATCTATTCTAGGAGTGACGAGGAGCATGTGGAGCATCTGAGGATCGTTTTGCAGACACTTCGGGAGCATCGGTTGTATACTAAATTATCAAAATGCCAATTCTGGTTAACTGAAGTGTGTTTCCTTGGGCATGTGATATGCAAGGATGGTATTATGGTGGATCCTCAGAAGATAAAAATGGTTGCTAATTGGCCCCAGCCTACCAATGTTACAGAGGTTCGCAGTTTTTTGGGTATGGCAGGGTACTATAGGAGGTTTGTGAAGGATTTCTCCCGGATTGTAGCTCCATTGACTAGATTGATACGGAAACAGGAGCGGTATGTATGGACTGATGAGTATGATAGCAGTTTTCAGACCTTGAAATACTGCCTCACTAGTGCTCCAGTGTTGGCATTGCTAGTAGAGGGGGAGAAATACACGGTGTATTTTGATGCTTCTTAGATTGGTCTAGGGTGTGTATTGATGCAGATTGGTAGGGTAATTGCTTATGCTTCTCCTCAGTTAAAGAAGCATGAAGCAAATTATCCGACACATGATCTGGAGATGGCAGCGGTGATATTTTCCTTGAAGATTTGGAGACACTATTTGTATGGATCAAAATGTGAGATATATACTGATCATAAGAGTTTACAGTATATATTTCGGCAGAAGGATCTGAATCTTAGGCAGTGCAGATGGGTGGGGTTACTAAAGGATTATGACTGTGAGATCCTTTATCACCCAGGTAAGGCCAATGTAGTGACTGATGCTTTGAGTAGGAAATCGATAGGTTGTCTAGCTCATATTGTGATTGGCAGGAGGCCATTGATTTAAGAGATGAGAAAGTTGGCAGATATGGGAGCGAAGTTAGATTTGGCTTCCCAGGATCAAAACCAGGCTGTGCTAGCCCAATTTCGGGTGAAGTAACTGCTACTTGATGATATTAAAGTGGCTCAGGATAGGGATCCTTATCTATTAAAGCTCAAGGGAGAGGTACAGATTGAGAAGATGACAGAGTTTGCAGTAGAAGATGGGGTACTGAAGTGTGGGAAGCATATATATGTACCAGATTTGGATGGGCTACGGGATCGGATTATGTGAGAGGCTCATTACTCAGCATACAGTGTACATCTAGGTATTACCAAGATGTACCATGATCTGAAAGATGTGTATTGGTGGACAGGGATGAAGAGAGATGTAGCTCAATTTATGTCGAAATGCTTAGCCTGTCAGCAGGTTAAGTTTGAGCATTAGAAGCCATCAGGGCTACTTCAGGAGATAGAGTTGCCGGAGTGGAAATGGGAGCATGTTACTATGGATTTTATAATTGGTCTACTGAGGACTTTGAGGGGTTATGACTCCATATGGGTGATTGTAGACCAGTTGACAAAGTCTACTCATTTTCTGAAGGTTAAGACCACCTATTTGGCAGCTCAGTATGCACAGTTGTATGTGGACAAGATTGTGCGACTTCATGGAGTTCCATTGGTGATCATTTCAGACAGGGGTACACAGTTCACTTCTCAGTTTTGGCAGAAGTTTTAAGAGGTTATAGGTACCCAGTTACGGTTTAGTACTGCTTTCTATCCACTGACTGATGGGCAGTCGGAGAGGACGATCCAAACTTTGGAGGATATGCTCAAATTGTGTGTTTTGGATTTCAAAGGCAACTGGGATTGTTATCTGCCATTGATTGAGTTTTCTTATAACAATAGTTTCCATTCTTCTATTATTATGGCTCCATTTAAAGCACTATATGGTAGGAAGTGTAGATCTCTAGTGTGTTGGGTGCAGCCGGGGGAGAAGCAGCTAGAGGGACCAGAGTTGATTAGAGAGACTGTGAAAAAGGTTTCTATGATCAGAGATCGGATGAGGACTGCCTTTAGTATTCATAAGAGTTATGTTGATCCAAAGAGGAAGGATGTACATTTTGCAGTTAATGATCATGTCTTCCTTAAGGTCTCACCGATGAGGGGTGTTATGAGATTTGGGAAAAGGGGTAAGTTATCATCCAGGTTTATAGGCCCATTTGAGATTCTTGAGAAGATAGGTAATATGGCCCATAGATTGGCTCTTCCACCTAGTATGAGCCATGTACATCCGGTTTTCCATATCTCTATGCTGCGGAAATATATATCTGATCCATCACACATATTAGAGGTTCAGGATGTGGATCTCAGTGAGGACTTGTCATATAAGGAGCTTCTAGTGGAGATCATTGATCGACAAGTCAGGCAGTTGCAGAATAAGGAGATCCCGATGATCAAAGTGCTTTGGAGGAACTGGTCTATGGAGGATTGCACTTGGGAGAGTAAGCAGGAGATGAGGAGAAGATATCCATTCCTGTTCCAATAGTGAGGTATGTATCTATTTAAATTCGAGGACAAATTTATTTGAAGGGGAGAAGAATGTAATAAACTAGAAATGCATAACAGGTTTAGTGAATAAAATTCTCAGTATATAGATTAAAATCCTCAAAATGACCAATAATAATTTTAGAAACTCAGTTAGAGCGAAAACGAGAAAAAATTTTCGAAAATCGTCGGTACCGATATCGCTGCTATATAAATAGCGGAACAGACGAAGGATGAATTTTTGAATTTGGTTTGAGGGTAATAGATAATATATATTCATTTGTGAATACAGTAAGAAGAAATTTCAGAAAATATTAAAAAACATTGCTAAAACGAGAAAAAGGGTATTTTCGGTGAATAGTGAAATTTGGCAGTCCGAGTTCCAGAATGACTCTGAAACTATTTTTATTAAATAATACTAATTAAAATATGATGTTTAATCATTCACTTTGAGTTCTAATTCCCAATGAAATTGTCGAAAAAATTTACAAAACAAAAAAGGACCAAAAGCAAATTTTAGAAAATTGGGGACGAAAGTGTAAATTGCCTATTTTGTCTTACTATATAAAGGACACTTAGACAATTTTTGACTCAACAATTCTGATTTTTCCTTTCTTCTTGCCGTGACCATTTTCTCTCTTTCAAATTGATTTTCTCTCATTAGTTTGTGAAGAGAAATTGTTTTAAACACTAAACTAAAACCATACAAACTATAAACAACCAAAATCAACCATAAAAAGTGAAGAAAAATTGAAGAACAAGATAGGAGGATTTTCGGCCAAACTAGGGCTTTTGGGGTAAGTATTTGTTTGTTTGATTTTTTGGTTTAAATAGGTTAAATTGATGATAAAAGGAATGGGTAAATGGTTTAATTGCATCAATTGATGCATTAAATAATTTTTTCCAATTTTCTAACCTAAAATTGAAGTTGTGTAATTCGATTTTGAATATATGGATTAGGATATGTAAATTGTCTTTAGAATAAGTCAATTGGGTATTAATCGATATTTAATTGACATTCATTTCGTTGTAGAAAACTTGTTCGGGAAAAATCATTGAAATTGGCCTAAACCGAAGATTGAGGAATTGGCTAGCAATTTCATTGCTTTTGGTGATTTGGAGGTTTAGGTGAGTCTACTATGCATCAATTTACTTGCCTAAATTGATAAATTGAAATTTGGAAACCAATTGTGAAAAAGGATTCTTGGCCGAACCCTAATTGTGCCTTTTTGCCTTGTTTTTGTTCATACCTTTGGCTTGTGTTTTCTTGGCTTATTTGATGCTTTTGATGAAGATTTTTAAGTTGTGGTTATTGTCTATAAATTGCTTTCCATATGCATGTTTGTTGATATTTGGGGCAATGTCGAAATTGCACCAAAACCATGCCGAAATTTTCGTAGGCCAACCATTTAAATGCCACCGTCGCCAGTGATAATGGCATGCCAATTGCGTCAAATTTTTGGCCTCAAATGTCCAAAATATGTTTGTTCCTATTTTTGGTCGTTAGACCTTTGGTCATTGTTTCATTGATTATTATTGATGCCTTATTGATTTTAGGCTCATTAATTAATTCAAATGAGTTATTGCTACTTAACTGCTATTAATTGATTGATATTGAGTTTGTTGAAATTGAGGATACCATTGTGGTATAATGGTGTCCATTGATAAGTTTCCCTTCTTATGTTGACCTTATTGTGATGTAACAAAGCTATCGATTCGATAGGGTAGTGGAAAAATACTATCGACCTTGTGCACATTGTATAACTGATACCCTAGCTAGGAAAAGGGTTATGGACCTAGACATAAGATCTGATCCGCCTTATGTTACATATATTGCTATAGGAGACTATATGTGCACATCTAGTTCACATATAGTCCATATAGGAGACTGTATGTGTGCATATAGTTCGCATATAGTCCATATTGATGCTACAGGAGATTGTATAATTTTATACAATCCAGCCCTTTATCTATTTTTCTTTATAGTATTGAACCTTTGATATCCTTATTGATCTATTATGTCATTTAAAGTAAATATTTCTGTAAATTGGTTATACTAAGCTTTTAATATCATTGGTTCTTCTGTTTACCTCACTTTTATTGGCAATGCATATGGATTCACTAAGTATCTTATATACTCACCCTCTCATTGTTTACCTATTTCAGGAGAGGAGTAGATTGCAGAATCCTGTCGTCTGTCATTCAGGGATTTCTACCAGCATTACTGATGTATATATATTTTGTACTCTATATTTTGATGTTCATATCTAGTTGCTCTATGGGGTATGTATGGGTTAGCTAGGACATGAACAGTTGTATATATATGATGATGATACTTGAGTTATATTATGAGATATGGCATGATATTTTGATTGTGACAGCCAATAGTACTAAATGACAGAATGAATAATAATTAAGAAGAAATTGTTAATTAATTGATGATTATGGATTGCATCATAGTTATTGATGGGTTCTACAGGTGTCGATTGCAATTGGCATCTTTCGCGCCCTAGGACCGTCGCGGTCTAGGAAATCGGGTCGCAACATTGTAAGATTGAAATTTGAGTATATGAATTAGAATGTGTAAATTGGCTATAGAATAAGTTAATTAGGTATTAATTAGTGTTTAATTAATGTTCGTATTGTTGTTGAAAATTCGATCAGAGAAAATCGCTGATTTTGGCCTAAACCGAGAATTTGAGGAATTGGGTAGCAAATCTATTATGCTTGGTGATATGGAGTGTTAGGTGAGTCTTTTATGCATCAAATTACTTGCCTAAATTGTTAGAATGAGATTTGGAATCCATATGTAAAATGGCCATTGTGGTCGAACCCTAATTGTGCAATTTGCCTAGTTTTTGTTCATAGTTTTGACTTATGTTTCCATGCTTAATTGATGCCATTGATGAAGATTATTGAGTTGTGGTTGTTGCCTATAAATTGCTTTCCATGTGATTGTTTGTTGATAATTGGGACAATGTCAATATTGCACCAAAACCATGCCAAAAAATCCGTAGGCCAACCATTTGAATGCCACCGTCGCCAGCAATAATGGCATGCCAATTGCGTCAACTTTTTTGCCGCAAATGACTAAATTATGTTTGTTCTCATTTTTAGTCATTAAACCATTGGTCATCATTTAATCATTTATTATTGATGTCTTATTGACTTCATACTCATTAAATTGATTCTAATGAGTTATTGATACTTGTCTTGCCATCGATTCTATTGATTGATTGATATTGAACTTGTTGAGATGAAGGATACCATTGTTTCATAATGGTATCCATTGATATGTTGTTTCCTTGTATTGATCTTAATGTGGCGTGACAAAACTACCGATCCGACAGGGTAATGGAAAAATACTGTCGGCCTTGTGGACATTATATTATTGGTATCCTAGCTAGGAAGGGTTATTGTCCTAGACAAAAGACCTGATAAGTCTTATATTTATTGATATTGATATACTGGAGACTGTATGTTCACATATAGTCCATATTGATGCTACTGGATATTGTATGATCTGATACAATCCATCCCTTTATCTGCCTTTCCTTATTATATCGAGCCTATGGTATTTTTATTGGCTTATTCTGGCTTATATACTCACTCTTTGCTTGTTACCCATTTTAGGAGAGGAGTGGATTGCAGAATCCTATTGTCTATCATCCGAGGATTTCTGCTTGTTGTCATTGATGTATATATATTTTGCATTTTGGTATTTTGATGTTCATAATCTAGCTGCTCCATGGAGTATGTATGGGTTAGCTAGGATATGAACAGTTGTATATATGTAATGATGATATTTTATGAGATGTAATGATCATATGACAGGTTATATTAACTGATACAGCCAATAGCACTAGATGACAGAAAGAATTACAGAATGAATTGCAGAATAATAGAATGGATGGTAATTAACTAAAATGGATAATATATTATGGTTTATAGATTGTGCATGAAATACTGAGTTCTACGGGTGCCGGTCGCCATTGGCATCTCCCGTGCCCTAGGACCGTCGCGATCTAGAAATGGGTCATAACAGAGGTAGTATCGGAGCTCTAGGTTACAGACACCAGAGTATAGGTTACAGATGAATAGTACCCGAATTACAGAGGAATAGTGACTAAGTACTGAATGGGATAGAATTAAGTATACCATGGAGCATAGGATTTCCTTTGACTTTTTTTGTTGTTATCATCTATTATATGTCATTATTCTGCGATTCTGTCATATTCTGAGGAAGATTCTGTTTTTCCCAACAGATTATAGAGATATCTAACGATGGAGATAGAGATACTCGTGAGACAAAAGATGTCTCTAATGAGTCATTGGTGAGGTAGATTGTAGTATCAGAGAGTCCGTCTAGATCCTGATGGACTTCAGAGGATTCAGAGAGGGGCGATGACCCTTGGAGAGTAGAGATGATAAGAGGACTGATGGAATTACGTAGAGAGATGGTTGATAAAAGGTGGGAGCATCAGCATGTACCTCCACCCCCAGCTCCAGCAGTAGTGCCTCCACCTATAGTAACAAAGGCAGTTCCAGTGGTACCGACTCCTGTGCAGCCAGCAAGAGTTCAGAGGGAGCCCGCTGTACAGGGAGGCCGGATAGTGATAGAGGAGGGAGGAGTATCGATGTTTAGCTTTCTAAAGCTAAACCTGCCTGAGTTTATGGGAGACAGGGGCAGTGACCCTGTGGATTTCTTGGAGGAGGTGGAGAAGTTAGTGAGGAGACTACCATGTTTTGAGTTGAGAGTTGTGGAGTTGGTTGGGCTGTTACTGAAGGGTAAGGTATGGACCTGATTTTCGAGGAGGATGAAGCCCAGGATTTATAGTGAGCATCCACCCTCATGGGCTGAGTTTCGGCAGGGTCTTATTGATGAGTTTATTACTGAGGGGGTGAAGACCCGTAAACTGATTAGATTTGAGCAGTTAGAGTAGGGGGACAGGTCTGTTAAAGAGCACGTAGAGGAGTTTATCAGACATAGTAGGTATGTTACTCATATTGTACCTACAGAGGCTGATTTGATCAATAGGTTTGGGAGGGATCTTCATGCTGTACTACATAATGCTTTATTGGCTACAGAGTTGACTTCTCTGACGACAGTGATTGATAAGGCTACATAGATGGAAGAGAAATACAAGACAAAGAGGGCTAGGAAGGACCAGCTGAACTGAAGGAATTGAAGGTACAATTATAGGAGCTATTGGATAGAGGGTTCATCAGACCGAGTAGTTCTCTTTGGGGTGTACCAATACTGTTTGTAAGGAAGAAAGATGGCTCCTTGAGGATGTGTATAGATTATAGGCAGTTGAACAAAGTCACAGTGAAGAACAAGGATCCATTACCTCGGATAGATGACTTGTTTGATCAACTGCAGGGTGCCAGCCATTTTTCGAAGATTGATATGAGGTTTGGGTATCACCAGTTGAAGATTAGCAAGGGTGATGTACCTAAGACTACTTTTAGGACCCGCTATGGACATTACGAGATTTTGGTGTTGCCATTCGGGTTGACCAATGCATTGACTACTTACATGGATCTTATAAACAAGGTGTCCAGGTCATATTTGGATAAGTTTGTCATTGTATTCATTAATGGCATACTTATCTATTCTAAGAGTGAGGAGAAGCATGTGGAGCATCTGAGAATTATTTTGCAGACACTTTAGGAGCATCGGTTGTATGCTAAATTATCTAAATGCCAGTTATGGCTAACCGAAGTGTGTTTCCTTGGGCATGTGATATGCAAGGATGGGATTAAGGTAGAGCCTCAGAAGATAGAAGCGGTAGCTAATTGGCCATAGCCTACTAGTGTTGTAGAGGTTCGTAGTTTTCTAAGTATGGTTGGGTATTACAGGAGGTTTGTGAAGGATTTCTCCCGGATTGCAGCTCCATTGACTAGATTAATGCGGAAATAGGAGCGATATGTATGGACTGATGAGTGTGATCACAGCTTTTAGACTTTGAAGTATTGCCTCACCAATGCTCCAGTGTTGGCTTTGCCAGTAGAGGGGGAGAAATTCACTGTGTATTGTGATACTTCTAGGATTGGATTGGGATGTGTACTGATGCAGATTGGTAGGGTAATTACTTATGGTTCTCGTCAGTTAAAGAAGCATGAAGCAAATTATTCGACACATGATTTGGAGATGGCAGCTGTGATATTTGCATTGAAGATTTGGAGATATTACTTGTATGGATCGAAATGTGAGATATATACTGATCATAAGAGTCTATAATATATATTTAAGCAGAAGGATCTGAATCTTAGGTAGCACAGATGGGTGGAGCTACTAAAGGATTATGACTGTGAGATCCTTTATCACCCGGGAAAGGCCAATGTATTGGCTGATGCACTGAGCAGGAAATCGTTGGGCAGTCTAGCTCATATTGTGATTTGTAGGAGGCCATTGATCCGAGAGATGAGGGAGTTGGAAGATTTGGGAGTGGAGTTAGAGTTGGGATCCCAAGATCAAAACCAGGCTCTGATAGCCCAATTTCGGGTGAAGTCATTGTTACTTGATGATATGAAAGTGGCTTAGGACAGATAGCCTTATCTACTGAAGCTCAAGGGAGAGATATAGAGTGGAAAGATGGCAGAGTTTGCAGTAAAGGATGGGGTACTGAAGTGTGGGAAGCGCATATGTGAACTGAATTTTGATGGGCTACAGGATCGGATTATGAAAGAGGCTCACTATTTAGCATACAGTGTATATCCAGGGATTACCAAGATGTACCATGATCTGAGAGGTGTGTATTGGTGGCCTAGTATGAAGAGAGATATGGCTCAGTTTGTGTCTAAATGCTAAACTTGTCAGCAGGTTAAGTTTAAGCATCAAAAGCCATCAAGGTTGCTTCAGGAGATTGAGTTGCCATAGTGGA
Organism: Aleurites moluccanus; assembly: GCA_948193065.1. NCBI lineage: Eukaryota > Viridiplantae > Streptophyta > Magnoliopsida > Malpighiales > Euphorbiaceae > Aleurites > Aleurites moluccanus. Next base: position 24,445 of record CANXYC012099129.1, on the reverse strand, counting down.
AATGGGAGCATGTCACTATGGATTTTATAGTGGGTCTATCGAGGACTACCAAGGGTTATGACTCCATATGGGTGATTATAGACCATCTGACAAAGTCTACTCATTTTCTAAAGGTTAAGACCAACTACACGACAACTCAGTATGCACAGTTATATGTGGATAAAATTATGCGACTTCATGGAGTTCCTTTAATGATTATATCAGACAAGGGTACATAGTTCACTTCTCGGTTCTGGCAGAAGTTTCAGGAGGCCATGGGTAGCTAGTTACGATTCAGTACTGCTTTCCATCCGAAAACTGATGGGCAGTCGGAGAGGACAATCCGGACTTTGAAGGATATGCTTAGATTGTGTGTTCTGGATTTCAAAGGTAACTGGGATTATTATCTGCCATTGATAGAGTTTTTTGATAACAACAGTTATCACTCTTCTATTTGTATGGCTCCATTTGAAGCACTATATAGTAGAAAATGTAGATCTCCAATGTGTTGGGTGGTGCTAGGGGAGAAGCAGCTAGAGGGACCAGAGTTGATTAGAGAGACTATGGAAAAGGTGACTATGATAAGAGATCGGATGAGGACTGCCTTCAGTAGGCAGAAGAGTTATGCTGATCCTAAAAGGAAGGATGTACATTTTGCAGTTGGTGATCAAATCTTCCTTAAGGTCTCACCGATGAGGGGTGTTATAAGATTTAGGAAGAGGGGAAAGTTATCACCAAGGTTTATAGGCACATTTGAGATTCTTGAGAAGATTGGTAATGTGGCCTATAGATTGGCTCTTCCACTTAGTATGAGCCTCATACATCCAGTTTTCCATATCTCTATGCTGTGGAAGTATGCGTCTGATCCATCACACATATTAGAGTTTCAGGATGTGGATCTCAGTGATGACTTGTCTTATGAGGAGCTTCCAGTGGAGATCATTGGTCGACAGGTCAGACAACTACGGAATAAGGAGATCCCAATCGTTAAAGTGCTTTGGAGGAACCAGTCTATGGAAGAGTGCACTTGGGAGAGTGAGCAGGAGATGAGGAACATATATCCATTCTTGTTCCAGCAGTGAGGTATGTATTTATTTAAATTCGAGGACGAATTTAATTGTACGAGGAAAAAATATAATACCCTAGAAAGTCCTAACTCATATGCATGATAAAGTTCTCAGTATATAGATTAAAATTATCGAAATGACCAATGATAATTTTGAGAACTCAGATAGAGCGAAAACGAGAAAATTTTTCGGAAATCGTCAGTACCGTTATTGCTGCCGTAAAAATAGCGATATGGTCGACGGATAAATTTCTGAATTTGGATTGAGGGTAAATGATAATATATATTCATGTGTGAATACAGTAAAAGGAAAAATGAGAAAAATATTAAAGAACACTGATAAAATGAGTAGGGTAAAATCCTAATTAAAGGGTATTTTCGGTGTATAGTGAAAATTAGACAGTTTGAGTTACAGAACGACTCTGAAACTATTTTTATTAATTAATATTAATAAAAATAAGATGTTTGAACATTCACTTTGAATTCCAATTCCTGATGAAATTATCGGAGTAATTTACCGAGCGAAAAAGGACCAAAAAGAAATTTTGGAAAGTTGTAGGACTAAAATGGTAATATACCAATTTTGTCTTACTATAAAAGCAAGACTTAGAAAATTTTTGGCTGAATTTTTGCTCTTCCACCCTTAGCCAATTTTCTTTCTTTCCATTTGATTTCTTTCATTGATTTGTGAAAACGAAAGTATTAAAAACCAAAAACTAAAACCATACAAACATTATTCTATCAAAATCAACCATAAAAATTCAAGAACACTAAGGAGGGATTTTCGGTCATTTTGAGTTTTTGAGGTAATTTATTGTTTTGTTTGATTTTAGGGTTTAAATAGGTTAATTTGATGGTAATAGGATTGGGTAAATGGTTTAATTGCATCAATTGATGCATTAAATAATTTTTCCCAAATTTCAAACCCTAAAGTGAAGTTTTAAGATTGAAATTTGAGTATATGAATTAGGATGTGTCAATTGGCTATAGAATAAGTTAATTGGGTATTAATTGGTGTTTAATTGATGTTCGTATTGTTGTAGAAAATTTAATTGGAAAAAATCGCTGATTTTGGCCTAAACCGAGAATTTGAGGAATTGGGTAGCAAATCTATTGTGCTTGGTGATTTGGAGTGTTAGGTGAGTCTCTTATACATCAAATTACTTGTCTAAATTGTTAGAATGAAATTTGGAATCCATATGTAAAATGGCCATTGTGGCCGAACCCTAATTGTGCAATTTGCCTAATTTTTGTTCATACTTTTGACTTGTTTTTCCATGCTTAATTGATGCCATTGATGAAGATTATTGAGTTGTGGTTATTCCTATAAATTGCATTCTATATGCTTGTTTGTTGATAATTAGGGCAATGTCAATATTGCACCAAAACCATGCCAAAAATTTCGTAGGCCAACCATTTGAATGCCACCATCGCCAACTACAATGGCATGCCAATAGTGTCAACTTTTTGGCCGCAAATGACTAAATTATGTTTGTTCTCATTTTTGGTCGTTAAACCATTGGTCATCGTTTAATCATTTATTATTGGTGTCTTATAGACTTCATTCTTATTAAATTGATTCTAATGAGTTATTGATACTTGTCTTGCCATCGATTCTATTGATTCTATTGATTGAATGATATTGTGCTTGTTGAGATGAATGATACCATTGTTTCATAATGGTATCCATTGATATGTTGTTTCCTTGTATTGATCTTAATGTGGCGTGATAGAATTACCGATCCGACAGGGTAGTGGGAAAATACTGTCGGCCTTGTGCACATTGTATTATTGGTACCCTAGCCAGGAAGGGTTATGGTTTTGGCCATAAGACCTGATCAATCTGATGTTTACTGAAATTGATATACTGGAGACTGTATGTTCATATATAGTCCATATTGATTCTATTGGAGATTGTATGATTTCATACAATCCATCCCTTTATCTGTCTTTCCTTATTGTACCAAGCCTATGGTAATTTTATTGTCTTATTCTGGCACTTTCTGTCACTATTTTCTGTAAATTATTTATATCAAGCTTTTAATATCATTGAATCTTTTGTTAACCTTATATTTATTGGCGATGCATATAGATTCACTGAGTATCTTATATACTCACTCTTTGCTTGTTTACCCATTTTAGGAGAGGAGTAGATTGCAGAATCCTATCGTCTATCATCCAAAGATTTCTGCTTGCTGTCATTGATGTATATATATTTTGCATTTTGGTATTTTGATGTTCATAATCTAGCTGCTCCATGGGGTATGTATGGGTTAGCTAGGATATGAACAGTTGTATATATGTGATGATGATATTTTATGAGATGTAATGATCATATGACAGGTTATATTAACTGATACAGCCAATAGCACTAGATGACAGAAATAATTACAGAATGAATTGCAGAATAATAGAATGGATGGTAATTAACTAAAATGGATAATATATTATGGTTTATAGATTATGTATGTGATACTGGGTTCTACGGGTGTTGGTCGCCATTGGCATCTTTCCTGCCCTAGGACCGTTGCGATCCAAAAATGGGTCATGACAGAGGTGGTATCAGAGCTCTAGGTTACATACACCAGAGTATAGGTTACAGATAAATAGTACCTGAATTACAGAGGAATAGTGACTAAGTACATAATGGGATAGAATTAAGTATACCATGGAGCATAGGATTTCATTTGATGTCTTTTGCTGTTATCGTCTGTTATATGTCATTATTCTGCGATTCTGTCAAATTCTGAGGAAGTTTTTATTTTTCCTGACAGATTATAGAGATGTCCGACGATGGGGACAGAGATACTCGTGAGGCAAAAGTTGTCTCTAATGAGTCATTGGTGAAGGAGATTGCAGTATCAGAGGGTCCGTCTAGATCCTGATGGACTTCAAAAGGGGGCGATGACCCCTGGAGAGTAGAGATGATGAGAGGACTGATGGAGTTATGTAGAGACATAGTTGATATGAGGCGAGAGCATCAGCATGTACCTCCACCCCTAGCTCCAGCAGTAGTACCTCCACCTGTAGTAACAGAGGCAGTTCCAGTGGTACCGGCTCCTGTGCAGCCAGCAAGGGTTCAGAGGGAGCCTGCTGTACAGGGAGGCCGGAGAGTGATAGAGGAGGGAAGAGTATCGATGTTTAGCTTTTTGAAGCTAAACCTGCCTGAGTTTAGGGGAGACAGGGGCAGTGACCCTATGGATTTCTTGGAGGAGGTGGAGAAGGTAGTGAGGAGACTACCATGTTCTGAGTTGAGAGTTGTGGAGTTGGTTGGGCTATTACTGAAAGGTAAGGTATGGACCTGGTTTTCAAGGAGAATAGAGCCCAGGCTTTATAGTGAGCATCCACCCTCATGGGCTGAGTTTTGGCAGGGTCTTATTGATGATTTTATTACTGAGGGGGTGAAGACCCGTAACCTGATTAGATTTGAGCAGTTAGAGCAGGGGGACAGGTCTGTTGAAGAGTACTCAAAGGAGTTTATCAGACAGAGTAGGTATACTACTCATATTGTACCTAGAGAGGCTGATTTGATCAGTAGGTTTGGGAGGGGTCTTCATGTTGTACTACATAATGCTTTATTGGATACAAAGTTTACTTCTCTGAAGACAGTGATTGATTAGGCTAAACAGATGAAAGAGAAGTACAAGACAAAGAGGGCTAGGAGGGACCATAATAGGAAATGAGGTTCAGGATCTCATCTTAGGAGGGGGAGAGCTGCTCCCATCCTAGGCAGGCAGAGCCAGTGCCTCAATTTGAGCTGAGATTATCAGTTAGTAGTCAGAGAAGGAGAGTGCAGAGTAAGGGACCGTCAGTGGTTCAGTCAGCACCTACCTATTCTCAGAGTTCTTCGAGACTAGTTGCATAGACACCCAGTATTCCTATTTATGGGTTTTGTCTTCGGAGACATGAAGGGGAGTGTTGGAGATAGACTCGTGCTTGTTTGAGGTGTGGCCAGCATGACCATTATGCTAACAGGTGTCCATTGAGGGCTAATTAGCCGCCATCTATTACGGTTTCTCAGTCAGTGGTACAGAGGAGTTAGAACATGGGCAGAGAGGCATCAGGCAAAGGCCGAGGCATGAGAGGACAGACTCCTAGTGGTAGTCAGGCTCCAGCTGGTAGGGGTCAGGGCAGAGTGTTTGCAGTCAACACCCAAGAGGCCCAGAAAGCAAACAACGTGGTTACAGGTACTATCTTGATTCAAAATGAGATTGCAGATGCTTTATTTGATTTGAGTGCTACTCACTCCTTTGTGTCACTTCATTTTGCACCTAAATTGAATAAGGAAAGGATATTATTAGATGTGCCTTTAATGATTGCTACTCCTATGGGTGTTAGTGTTTATGTGGATTATTATTATCCTGACTGCGTGATTGAGATTGATGATAACATCTTGCGTGATGATTTGATTGAGTTGCCTATATTAGAGTTAGACGTTATTTTGGGTATGGATTGGCTTGTGAAGCACCAAGCGGTTATAGAATGTTATAGAAAAAGGGTTAGATTTCAACCTAAGGGGCAGCCAGAGTTTGAGTTTCAGGGTGATATTCGGGATTTTCGGGTTAATTTAGTTTCTGCTATCTAGGCTAAGAGAATGACTGGGCAAGGCTGTTCAGCCTATTTGGCTCATGTGATAGATGTGCAGAAGTCTTCTATACAACTTGACCAGATACCGGTGGTTCAGGAGCTTTCTGATGTGTTTCCTGAGGAGTTACCAGGATTGCCCCCTGATAGGGAGATTGAGTTTGAGATTTAGGTGCATGAAGGCACTGACCCTATATCTATTCCTCCATATAGAGTGGCTCTAGCTGAACTGAAGGAATTGAAGGTACAATTATAGAAGCTATTGGATAGAGGGTTCATCATACCGAGTAGTTCTCTTTGGGGTGTAGCAGTACTATTTGTAAGGAAGAAAGATGGCTCCTTGAGGTTTTGTATAGATTATAGGTAGCTGAACAAAGTCACAGTGAAGAACAAGTATCCATTGCCTCAGATAGATGACTTGTTTGATCAACTGCAGGGTGCCATCCATTTTTCAAAGATTGATATGAGGTGTGGGTATCACCAGTTGAATATTAGGAAGGGTGATGTACCTAAGATTGCTTTCAGGACCCGCAATAGACATTACGAGTTTTTGGTGTTGCCATTCGGGTTGACCAATGCACAAGCTGCTTTCATGGATCTTATGAACAAGGTGTTCAGGTCATATTTGGATAAGTTTGTCATTGTATTCATTAATGACGTACTTATCTATTCTAGGTGTGAGGAGGAGCATATAGAGCATCTGAGGATTATTTTACAGACACTTTGGGAGCATCGGTTGTATGCTAAATTATCTAAATGCCAGTTATGGCTAACCAAAGTGTGTTTCCTTGGGCATGTGATATGTAAGGATGGGATTAAGATGGAGCCTCAGAAGATAGAAGCTGTTGCTAATTGACCACAGCCTACCAGTGTTTCAGAGGTTCATAGTTTTCTGGGTATAGCTGGGTATTACAGGAGGTTTGTGGAGGATTTCTCTCGAATTGTAGCTCCATTGACTAGATTGATGCAGAAATAGAAGCGATATGTATGGACTGATGAGTATGATCACAGCTTTTAGACTTTGAAGTATTGCCTCACCAGTGCTCCAGTGTTGGCATTGCCAGTAGAGGGGGAGAAATTCACTGTGTATTGTGATGCTTCTAGGATTGGATTGGGATGTGTACTGATGCAGATTGGTAGGGTAATTGCTTGTGCTTCTCGTCAGTTAAAGAAGCATGAAACAAATTATCTGACACATGATTTGGAGATGGCAGCTGTGATATTTACATTGAAGATTTGGAGACATTACTTGCATGGATCGAAATGTGAGATATATATTGATCATAAAAGTCTAAAATATATATTTTAGCAGAAGGATCTGAATCTTAGGCAGTGCAGATGGGTGGAGCTACTAAAGGATTATGACTGTGAGATCCTTTATCACCCGGGTAAGGCCAATTTAGTGGTTGATGCACTGAGCAGGAAATCGATGGGCAGTCTAGCTCGTATTGTGATTGGCAGGAGGCCATTGATCCGAGAGATGAGGGAGTTGGCAGATTTGGGAGTGGAGTTGGATGGGATCCCAGTACCAAAACCAAGCTCTGATAGCCCAATTTTGGGTGAAGTCACTGTTACTTTATGATATTAAAGTGGCTCAGGACAGGGATCCTTATCTACTGAAGCTCAAGGGAGAGGTACAGAGTGGGAAGATGATCGAGTTTGCAGTAGAGGATGGGCTACTGAAGTGTGGAAAGCGCATATGTGTACGGAATTTTGATGGGCTACTGGATCGGATTATGAAAGAGGCTCACTATTTAGCATACAGTGTATATCCAGGGATTACCAAGATGTACCATGATCTGAGAGGTGTGTATTGGTAGCCTGGTATAAAGAGAGATGTGGCTCAGTTTGTGTCTAAATGCTTAGCCTGTCAGCAGGTTAAGTTTGAGCATCAAAAGCCATCAGGGTTGCTTTAGGAGATTGAGTTGCCAGAGTGAAAATAAAAGTAGGTTACTATGTATTTTGTAGTGGGTCTACCGAGGACTACCAGGGGTTATGACTCCATATGGGTGATTGTAGATCGTCTGACAAAGTCTGCTCATTTTCTGGAGGTTAAGATCAGCTACACAGCAGCTCAGTATGCATAGTTGTATGTGGATAAAATTGTGCAGCTTCATGGAGTTCGTTTGATGATTATATTAGACAAGGGTACACAGTTCACTTCTCGGTTTTGGCAGAAGTTTCAGGAGGCCATGGGTACCCAGTTACAATTCAGTACTGCTTTCCATTCAAAAACTGATGGGGAGTCAGAGAGGACAATCTGAACTTTGGAGGATATGCTTAGATTGTGTATTCTGGATTTCAAAGGTAACTGGGATTATTATCTGCCATTGATAGAGTTTTTTGATAACAACAGTTATCACTCTTCTATTGGTATGGCTCCGTTTAAAGCACTATATGATAAAAAATGTAGATCTCCAATGTGTTGGGTGGAGCCAAGGGAGAAGCAGCTAGAGGGACCAGAGTTGATTAGAGAGACAATGGAAAAGGTGCCTAAGATCAAAGATCGGATGAGGACTGCCTTCAGTAGGCAGAAGAGTTATGCTGATCCGAAGAGGAAGGATGTACATTTTGCAATTGGTGATCATGTCTTCTTTAAGGTCTCACCGATGAGGGGTGTTATGAGATTTGGGAAGAGGGAAAAGTTATTACCAAGGTTTATAGGCTCGTTTGAGATTCTTGAGAAGATTGGTAATGTGGCCTATAGATTGGCTCTTCCACTTAATATGAGCCACGTACATCCAGTTTTCCATATCTTTATGCTGCGGAAGTATGTGTCTGATCCATCACACATATTAGAGGATCAGGATGTGGATCTCAGTGATGACTTATCTTATGAGGAGCTTCCAGTGGAGATCATTGATCGACAGGTCAGACAACTACGGAATAAGGAGATCCCAATGGTTAAAGTGCTTTGGAGGAACCAGTCCATGGAAGAGTGCACTCGGGAGAGTGAGTGGGAGATGAGGAACATATATTCATTCCTGTTCCAACAGTGAGGTATGTATCTATTTAAATTCGAGGAAAAATTTAATTATAGGGGGGAAAAATATAATACCCTAGAAAGTCCTAACTCATATGCATGATAAAGTTCTCAGTATATAGATTAAAATTATCGAAATGACTAATGATAATTTTGAAAACTTAGTTAGAGTGAAAACGAGAAAATTTTTCTGAAATCGTCAGTATTGTTATCGCTGCCGTAAAAATAGTGGTACGGTCGATGGATGAATTTTTGAATTTGGATTGAGGGTAAATGATAATATATATTCATGTGTGAATACAGTAAAAAGAAAAGGAGAAAAATATTAAAGAACACTGATAAAGTGAGCAGGGTAAAACCGTAATTAAAGGGTATTTTCAGTGAATAGTGAAAATTAGACAGTCTGAGTTTCAGAACGATTTTGAAACTATTTTTATTAATTAATATTATTAAAAATAAGATGTTTGAACATTGACTTTGAATTTCAATTCCTGAAGAAATTATCGGAATAATTTATCAAGAGAAAAAGGACCAAAAGAAAATTTTGAAAAGTTGTAGGACTAAAAGGGTAATTTGCCAATTTTATCTTACTATAAAAGCAAGACTTAGAAAATTTTTGGCTAAATTTTTGTCTTCCACCCATAGCCAATTTTCTTTCTTTCCATTTGATTTTTTTTCATTGATTTGTGAAAGGAAAGTATTGAAAACCAAAAACTAAAACCATACAAACATTATTCTATCAAAATCAACCATGACAATTCAAGAAAAATTCAAAAACACCAAGGAGGGATTTTCGGTCATTTTGAGTTTTTGAGGTAATTTATTGTTTTGTTTGATTTTAGGGTTTAATTAGGTTAATTTGATGGTAATAGGATTGGGTAAATGGTTTAATTACATCAATTGATGCATTAAATAATTTTCCCCAAATTTCAAACCCTAAAGTGAAGTTGTAAGATTGAAATTTGAGTATATGAATTAGGATGTGTAAATTGGCTATAGAATAAGTTAATTGGGTATTAATTGGTGTTTAATTGATGTTCGTATTGTTGTAGAAAATTCGATCGGAGAAAATTGCCGATTTTGGCCTAAACCGAGAATTTGAGGAAATGGGTAGCAAATCTATTGTGCTTGGTGATTTGGAGTGTTAGGTGAGTCTCTTATGCATCAGATTACTTGTCTAAATTGTTAGAATGAAATTTGGAATCCATATGTAAAATGGCCATTGTGGCCGAACACTAATTATGCAATTTGCCTAATTTTTGTTCATACTTTTGACTTGTTTTTCCATGCTTAATTGATGCCATTGATGAAGATTATTGAGTTATGGTTGTTGCCTATAAATTGCTTTCCATGTGCTTGTTTATTGATAATTGGGGCAATGTCAATATTGCACCAAAACCATGCTGAAAAATCCATAGGCCAACCATTTGAATGCCACCATTGCCAGCGACAATGGCATGCCAATTGCGTCAACTTTTTGGCCGCAAATGACCAAATTATGTTTATTCTCATTTTTGGTCGTTAAACCATTGGTCATCGTTTAATCATTTATTATTGGTGTCTTATAGACTTCATGCTCATTAAATTGATTCTAATGAGTTATTAATACTTGTCTTGCCATCGATTCTATTGATTGATTGATATTGAGCTTGTTGAGATAAAGGATACCATTGTTGCATAATGGTATCCATTGATATGTTGTTTCCTTGTATTGATCTTAATGTGGCATGACAAAACTACTGATCTGACAGGGTAGTGGGAAAATACACTCGGCCTTGTGTACTTTGTATTATTGGTACCCTAGCTAGGAAGGGTTATGGTCCTGGCCATAAGACCTAATCAGTCTTATGTTTACTGATATTGATATACTGGAGACTATATGTTCACATATAATCCATATTGATGCTACTGGAGATAGTATGATTTCATATAATCCATCCCTTTATCTATCTTTCCTTATTGTACCGAGCTTATGGTATTTTTATTGGCTTATTCTTGCACTTTCTGTCACTATTTTCTGTAAATTGTTTAGATCGAGCTTTTAATATCATTGAATCTTCTTTTAACCTTAAATTTATTGGCGATGCATATAGATTCACTGAGTATCTTATATACTCACTCTTTGCTTGTTTACCCATTTTAGGAGAGGAGTAGATTGCAGAATCCTATCGTCTATCATCCGAGGATTTATGCTTGCTGTCATTGATGTATATATATTTTGCATTTTGGTATTTTGATGTTCATAATCTAGCTGCTACATGGGGTATGTATGGGTTAGCTAGGATATGAACATTTGTATATATGTGATGATGATATTTTATGAGATGTAATGATCATATGACAGGTTATATTAACTGATACAACCAATAACACTATATGACAGAAAGAATTACAGAATAAATTGCAGAATAATATAATGGATGGTAATTAACTAAAATGGATAATATATTATGGTTTATAAATTATGCATATAATTAGCTATTGGCATCTCGTGCCCTAGGACCGTCGTGATCCGGTAACGGGTTGTGACACTGATGTATATATTCTGATTTTTGTATTATTATTTTGATATTCATAATCTAGCTGCTCCATGGGGTATGTATGTGTTAGCTAGGAAATGAACATATATATATATATATTTATGATGTTATTATGAGATATATGATGATTATATGATATGATGTATTGATCATTACAGCCAATTGCAGTAAATTATATAATGAATTACAGAATAACAGAATGGATGGTAACTAACTAAAATGGATAATATATTATGGTTTATAGATCGTGTATGTGATACTGGGTTCTACGGGTGCTGGTCGCCATTGGCATCTCCCGTGCCCTAGGACCGTCGCAATCCGGAAATGGATTGTGACAGAGGTGGAATAAGAGCTTTAGGTTACAGACAGTGGAACTTAGGTTACAGATGATTAGTACTCGAATTACAGAGGAATAATGACTAAGTACAAAATGGGGTAGAATTAAGTATACCATGGAGCATAGGATTCCCTATGACATCTTTTGCTGTTATTGTCTGTTATATGTTATTATTCTGCATTTCTGTTATATTCTGAGTATGTTTTTATTTTTCTTGACAGATTACAGAGATGTCCGACGATAGGGACAGAAATAGCAGGGAAGCAGAGGTAGCCTCCAATAAGTCATTGGTGAGGGAGATTGCAATATCAGAGGGTCCATTTAGATTTCGACGGACTTCAAAGGTTACAGAGAGGTGCGATGACCCCTAGAGAGTGGAGATGATGAGGGGATTGATGGAGTTACGGAGAGAGATGGCTGATTTGAGACAGGAGCATCAGCATGTACCTCCACTACCAGCTCCAGCAATAGTGCCTCCACCTGTAGTACCAGAGGCAGTTCCTGTGGCACCGACTCTTATGCATCCAGTAGGGGGTTCAGAGGGAGCTTGCTATACAAGGAGGCCGTAGAGTGATAGAGGAGGGTGGAGTATCGATATTTAGCTTCCTGAAGCTAAACCTGCCTAAGTTTTGGGGAGACAGGGGGCAGTGACCCTATGGATTTTTTGGACGAGGTGGAGAAGGTAGTAAGGAGACTACCTTATTCTGAGTTGAGAGCAGTTGAGCTGGTTGGGCTGTTACTGAAGGGTAAGGCATTGACCTGGTTTTCGAGGAGGATGGAGCCTAGGCTTTATAGTGAGCATCCACCCTCTTGGGCTGAGTTTCGGTAGGGTCTTATTGATGAGTTCATCACTAAGGGGGTAAAGACCTGTAACCTGATTAGATTTGAGCATTTAGAGTAGGGAGACAGATCTGTTGAGGAGTACGCGTAGGTATGCTACTCATATTGTTCCTGCAGAGGCTGATTTGATCAGTAGGTTTCGGAGGGGTCTTCATGCTACATTACATAATGCTTTGTTGGCTACAGAGTTTACTTCTCTGACGACAGTGATTGACAAGGCTACACAGATGGAAGAGAAGTATAAGGCAGAGAGGGCTAAGAGGGACCAAAAGAGGAAAGGAGGTCCTGAATCACAGATTATGAGGGGGGAGAGCAGCTCCCATCCTAGATAGGCAGAACTAGTGCCACAGTTTGATCAGAGATCATCTGCTAGTAGTCAAAGGAGGTGGATACAGAGTAGGGGATCACCTATGGTTTTGTCAGCACCTGTATACTCTCAAGGTTCTTCGAGATCAGCTGCATAGACACCCAACATTCCTAGTTGTGGGTTTTGTGGTTGTAGACAAAGAGGGGAGTGTTGGAGACAGACTAGTGCATGTTTGAGGTGTGGCCAGCAGGGCCATTATGCTAACAGGTGTCCATTAAGGGCTGATCAGTAGCCATTTGTTCGGTTTCTCAACTAGTGGTATAAGTGAGTCAGAACATGGGCAGAGAGGGTTCAGGCAGAGGCAGAGGCAGGGGAGGACAGGCTCCCAGTGGTAGTCAGGCTCCAGCTGGTAGGGGTTAGGGCAGAGTGTTTACAGTCAACACCCATGAGGCCCAAAGATCAAACAATGTGATCACAGGTACTATTCTGATTCAAAATGAGATTGCATATGCCTTATTTGATTCTGGTGCTACTCACTCCTTTGTGTAACCACATTTTGCACCTAAATTGAATAAAGAAAGGAGATTGTTAGATGTGCCTTTGATGATTGCTACTCCTATGGGTGATAGTGTTGATGTGGATTATTATTATTATCCTGACTGTGTGATTGAGATTGATGATAACATCTTGCATGCTGATTTGATTGAGTTGCCTGTGTTAGAGCTAAATGTTATTTTGGGTATGGATTGGCTTATGAAGCACCGAGCGGTTATTGACTGTTACAGGAAAAGGGTTAGGTTTTAGCCTGAGGGGCAGCCAGAGTTTGAGTTTCAGGGTGATATTCGGGAGTTTTGGGTTAATTTGGTTTCTACTATCCAGGATGGGAGGATGATTAGGAAAGGTTGTTCAGCCTATTTAGCACATGTGATAGATGTGTAGAGATCTTTTGTATAGCTTGATCAGATACCGATAGTTCAGGAGTTTCCTGATGTGTTTCCTGAGGAGTTGCCAGGATTTCCCCCAGATAGGGAGATTGAGTTTGAGATTGAGGTGCATGCAGGCACTGACCTTATATCTATTCTCCATATAGAATGGATCTAACTGAACTGAAAGAATTAAAGGTGCGGTTGTAGGAGCTATTGGATAGAGGGTTCATTAGACCGAGTAGTTCTCCTTGGGGTGCACCGGTACTATTTGTAAGGAAAAAAGATGACCCTTTGAGGATGTGTACAAACTATAGGCAGTTGAATATGGTGACAGTGAAGAACAAGTATCCATTGCCTTGAATAGATGACTTGTTTGATCAGCTGCAAGGTGCCAACCATTTTTCGAAGATAGATCTGAGGTTTGGGTATCACCAGTTGAAGATTAAGAAGGGTGATATACTTAAGACTGCTTTCAGGACCTGATATGGGCATTATGAATTTTTGGTATTGCCATTCAGGTTGACCAATGCACTGGTTACTTTTATGGATTTGATAAACAACGTGTTTCGGTCATATTTGGATAAGTTTATCATTGTATTCATTGATGGCATACTTATCTATTCTAGAAGTGAGGATGAGCATGTGGAGCATCTGAGGATTGTTTTGCAGACACTTCAGGAGCATCCGTTTTATGCTAAGTTATCTAAATACCAGTTCTGGCTAACCGAAGTGTGTTTCCTTGGGCATGTGATATGCAAGGAGGGTATCAAGGTGGATCCTTAGAAGATAGAAGCGGTTGCTAATTGGCCTCAGCCTACTAGTGTTTCAGAGGTTCATAGTTTTCTGGGTATGGTTGGGTATTATAGGAGGTTTGTAAAGGATTTCTCTCGGATTGTAGCTCCATTGACTAGATTGATGCGAAAACAGGAGCGTTATGTATAGACTGATAAGTGTGATCGCAACTTTCAAACTTTGAAGTATTGCCTCACTAGTGCTCTAGTATTGGTATTGCCAGTAGAGGGGGAGAAATTCACGGTGTATTGTAATGCTTCTAGGATTGGATTGGGATGTGTGCTGATGGAGATTGGTAGGGTAATTGCTTATGCTTCTCATCAGTTAAAGAAGCATGAAGCAAATTATTCTACCCATGATTTGGAGATGGCAGCTATGATATTTGCATTGAAGATTTGGAAACATTACTTGTATGGATCAAAATGTGAGATATTTATTGATCATAAGAGTCTACAGTATATATTTCAGCAAAAGGATCTGAATCTTCGACAGCGCAGATGGGTGGAGCTACTTAAGGATTATGACTATGAGATCCTTTACCACCCGGGTAAGGCCAATATAGTGGCTAATGCATTGAGTAGGAAATCGATGGGCATTTTAGCTCATATTGTAATTGGCAGGAGGCCTTTGATTCGAGAAATGAGAGAGTTGGCAGATTTGGGAATGGAGTTAGAGTTGGGATCCCAGGCTCTGATAGCCAAATTTTGGGTGCAGTCACTGTTACTTTATGATATAAAAGTGGCTCAGGATAGGGATCCTTATCTACCGAAGCTCAAGGGAGAGATACAGAATAGGAAGATGACAAAGTTTACAGTAGAGGATGGGGTACTGAGATGTGGGAAGCACATATGTGTACCCGATTTTGATGGGCTACGGGATCGGATTATGAGAGAGGCTCACTACTCAGCATACAGTGTACATCCAGGGATTACCAAGATGTACCATGATCTGAGAGATGTATATTGGTGGCCTGGGATAAAGAGAGATGTAGCTCAGTTTGTGTCTAAATGCTTATCCTGTCAGTAGGTTAAGTTTGAGCATCAGAAGCCATCAGGGCTATTTCAGAAGATTGAGTTGCCAGAGTGGAAATAGGAGCAGGTGACTATGGATTTTATAGTGGGTTTATCGAGTTTTTCGAGGGGTTATGACTCCATATGGGTGATTGTGGACCGTTTGACGAAGTTTACCTATTTTCTAGAGGTTAAGACCAGCTACATGGCAGCTCAATATGCACAATTATATGTGGATAAGATTGTGCGACTTCATGGAGTTCCATTGATGATTATTTCAGACAGGGGTACATAGTTCACTTCTCGATTTAGGCAGAAGTTTCAGGAAGCCATGGATACCCAGTTACGGTTCAGTACTACATTCCATCCGCAAACTGATAGGCAATCAGAGAGGACAATCCAGACATTGGAGGATATGTTGAGATTATGTGTTCTGGATTTCAAAGGTAACTGGGATTATTATCTGTCATTGATAGAGTTCTCCTATAACAACAACTACCACTCTTCAATTGGTATGGCTCCATTTAAAGCACTATATGGTAGAAAATGTATATCTCCAGTGTGTTGGGTGGAGCTGGGAGAGAAACAGCTTGAGGGGCCAGAATTAATCAGGGAGACTATGGAAAAGGTGCCTATGATCAGAGATCGGATGAGGACTGCCTTCAGTAGGCATAAGAGTTATGTTAATCCGAAGAGAAAGGATGTACATTTTGCAGTTGGTGATCATGTCTTCCTTAAGGTCTCACCGATGAGGGGTATTGTGAGATTTGGGAAGAGGGAAAAGTTATCACCAAGATTTATAGGCCCATTTGAGATTTTGGAGAAGATTGGTAATGTGGCCTATAGATTGGCTCTTCCACCTAGTATGAGCCATGTACATCCAGTTTTTCATATCTCTATGTTGAGAAAGTATGTGTCTGATCCATCTCACATATTGGAGGTTCAGGATGTGGATATCAGTATGGACTTGTCTTATGAGGAGCTTCCAGTGGAGATCATTGATCGACAGGTCAAGCAGTTACGGAATAAGGTGATCCCGATGGTTAAAGTGCTATGGAGGAATCAGTCCATAGAGGAGTGCACTTGGGACAGTGAGCAGGAGATGAGGAGCATATATCTATTCCTGTTTCAGCAGTGAGGTATGTATCTATTTAAATTCGAGGACGAATTTATTTGTAGGGGGTAGAATGTAATGCCCTAGAAATTCCTAACTCACATGCATAATTTAGTTCTTAGTATGTGGTTTAAAAGTCTTGAAATGATGGAAAATAATTTTAATGACACAGTTAGAAAGTGAACTAGTTACTTTTTCAAAAAGCGGCGGTGTCGGAAACACTGCCGAGAAATTAACAGTCCGGTTAACAGAAGAATTTCTAAAGTTGACCTGGGCGTAAAAGATCACCATAATGCATATGTAATTTTGGTAAAAATAAAGAAGTGAAAATCATTTAGGAATACTGAAAAAGTAACCAATAGCAAAATCGTAAATATAAAGAAGTTTAAGGTGAATAGTGAAAATAGATCCGTCGAAGTTACAGAATGACTCTGGAACTATTTTTATAAATAAGTATAAGTTAAAATAAGCCTATTAACTCCCCACTTTGAATTTCAAATCCTAACAGAATTGACATAATAAATTACAGAAGATTTTGGATCAAAGTGTTATATATAAAAGTTGGAGGAGTTAGTTATAATTTGCCAAATTGATTTTTCTATTTATTTGACACTTAGAACATTTCCATCAACTTCTTCTTCTTCTTCTTCTCTTTAGGCCAAAACCTCCCTTCTCCATTCTTCCTCCATTTTCTTCTTCATTTCTTACAAATTTCTTTAAGTAAATTGATAGAAAAATTGAGTATTCATCTAGTTCTATCTATCTCCTTTATCAATTTGTAGGAAAAAGCTAAGGAAACCAAGGATTGGAGAGCTACATCAATTTGGGTTCATCACTCCATTAAGGTAAGAAGTTAGTTTGTTGGTTTTAATGGTTTATTTGAATGATTCTAAGGTTGAATTAGATGGGTTTTTAGTTAGATTGCATCAATTAATGCATTCATAGAAATACCTAATTTTTCTAGCTAAATTAAAGTTGTAAGAAAGGGTTTAATGATTTAGTGTTAGATTATGTTAATTGATGTTAGAATATGTTAATTGGATGTAAATAGGTAACTAATTGATGATTGGTTTGGTGTAGAATTGAAGTTTTGACAAAGATGTGCTATTTGGCTCCATTGGTGATTTTGGGTGGAATTGAATTTTTGGAAGCCATTTGGAAGCTTAGCATCTAATAACATGCCAAATACTTTAAATTGAACATTAGAAACCTATGGTCAAAGTTGATGTTTGGTAGAATGCTATGTACTATTCATTGCCCTTATATTTTGCTTGTTTTCTTCATGATTTCCATAGCCAATTTGACCTTAATTGATGTTGTTTAATATTGTTTCTTTGATGCCTATGTTGTTATTACCAATGTAGCTTGTTATTGGTTGTGTTGGGCAAGTCAATTTTGCACCATAACCTAACCTATTGGCTTGCCATTATATGCCCACCATGTGTTTGATGAAATGCCTAGTTTATTTTGTCTTTGGCCTATTGTTTGCATTCCATAGGCCTACCATTTGAATCCTATTATCGCCAGCTATGTTGGCATGCCAATTGGCCTACTGTTTTTCTTCGTTGAGCCAACTTTTGTTCCATGTCTTTCTTAATTGCCGAACCATTTGTCATTGATTATATGTTACCTATAGCATTGCCATTGATCGTATTGATACTTGATTGACTGATATTGAGTTCATTGATATGGAGGATGCCATTGTTGCATAATCGTATCCATTGATATGTTGTTCCTTCATATTGATCCTAATGTGGCTTGACAGAGCTACCGATCCGATAGGGTAGTGGGGAAATACTATCGGCGAAGTGCATATTGTATTACTGATGCCCTAGCTAGGAGGGGTTATGGTCCTGGCCATAAGACCTGATCAGTCTTATGCTCACTGATATTGATATGCTACTGGAGACGTATATGTTCACATATGGTCCATACTGTTTACTGGAGATTGTATGATTTCATATAGTCCATCCCTTTATTTGTCTTTCCATATGATACCAAGCCTATATTTTATTCCTTGGCTATTCTGTAACCTGATATTGATTTTGTATACTGTATCTGAATTATTGGTACCATTGCCCCTTTTACTACCTACTGTTTATTAGTTGATGCATATAGATTCACTGAGTATCTTATATGCTCACCTTTTCTTTGTTTACCCATTTCAGGAGAGGAGTATAGTGTAGAATCCTGTTGCCTATCATCCGAGGATTTCTGCTGACAGTCTAATGTATATATTCTGATTTTTGTATTATTATTTTGATGTTCATAATCTAGCTGCTCCATAGGGTATGTATGGGTTAGCTAGGAAATGAACATATATATATGTTTATGATGTTATTATGAGATATATGATGATTACATGATATGATGTATTGATCATTACAGCCAATTATAGTAAATTACAGAATAAATTACAAAATAACAGAATGGATGGTAACTAACTAAAATGGATAATATATTGTGGTTTATAGATTGTGTATGTGATACTGGGTTCTACGGGTGTCAGTCGCCATTGTCATCTCCCGTGCCCTAGGACTGTCGCGATCCGAAAACGGGTCGTGACATCTTATCACAACTTTCTCTACTTGCTCTAGGAAATCACTAGGCTCATCTCCATGCTCACATATGAATTCAGACAGTCCCGGTTTCAAAAAATTGAACATAGAATCAACACATTCATCAATAGCTCTCCGAGCTTCACGTCTAATCACGGGCCTCAAAAGAGGCACCATAGGTAGAAAACGAACAGGCTCTTGTGCCGGTGTTGGAACTGGTGCAAGTGTAGGTTCTTGTCTTCCCTTTCTCAGTTCTTCTATTTGTCTTCTCAATTCTTAATTTTCTCTCATCGACTGCTCATTTACCAATCTCACATTTTCATTTATTTCTTCTCCTTCCACATCCACTCTTCTTCTCACAGGTGGTGGTTCCATAAATTCAGCTCTTTCTGGTGATACATTAGAAGCTACATCATCCTCTAATCGTTTACCAAATCAAAGGGGACCCCATCTAACTAGCTCCTATTTAGCTACTCCCAGACCTCTGCATCGTCCACTAGGCGACATTTACTATAACAAGCAGAAGGAACAATTATTAGTTAACAATACGCAAATAAACACACATAACAGATAACTTACAATTGACGATACAAGAATTTCTATTGCTTCATGGTTCACTTACATCTTATGACACATTTATGTTATTAATTATGTTTTAATTTAATTCTTGCTATGATACCAACTTTGTCACATCCCCCACTTCAGGAGATATGATAGTCCTAGGGAATGGTAAGGCATAAGGCCTCCTAATCTCGTAGAACCCCAATTAATAATTTGAAAGAAAAAATTTGGCAAAGTTTCCATTGTTTGAACACCTATTACCTAGGACCAAGTCCCTCTCTTCAAAAAATTTTAATACACAACCTGCAGAAAAGATTACACTTCCAATAATCCCATCCTTATACCCTTAACTTCATAAGCAAATTTTTCATCTATAAAACTTTGATAAATCCTAAGTCATTATTCGCATTATCAACACTAATTATATTTATTAGGTTATTACTATCATATATATATATAACTAGTAATCATCATTTGTTTAGCATTTAACATTATTTACATAACTAATTGTTGCTTAATTCTTTGCAAACCATGAAGCATCTAAGATCTAAAAAAAAAAATTGGAGACTATACTTAGATATGATTGGTTCATAGCAGAAGAAAGGCGGAAGCTGGAATCTCACTATTCTATCAATCTCCTTAAAAAAATTAAACCACTAAAGGGTGAGATAATTCTCAGTGAGTAATGTATATATGTCACTTCACTTGTAAAGCTAAGTTTAGAAAAGTAGCACATAAGGAAAGTGATAAGTTCAGTAAATGAAAGTTACATAATAAATGAATAATAAGATAATCAACATATTAGCCTTTGGAAATGTATAGCAACAAAGTAATGAAACCATGGTCAATGATACAATCAATATTCCAAATATTTTCAATTGATCAAAAGGAATAGCAATAGATGGTTTGCAATAATGACAGATTTCCAATCTATATATAGAAGCAGAGGCTACAACTAGTAGCATGCTTATCACTCATACAGCTGATCAGACTGTATGACTGAGAACACCCCTCCCAGCTGGGGCTTCTATATAATTTCATTGTGCACAACGCTTGATACAATTGTTATCCTACTCTATCAGGTGAGTAGGCCTGACATTAGCATATTAGGTTTGGATCCAATTCAATGTTCACAATTGGCATTGCAAAGAAGTTCCATGGTTAATAATTTTCAAAGTTACAATAAGCATTCATCCAATAATTAGAGTTTCAATTATTCAAGGATTCAAAGCAATGAAACATTAACAAATATCATTGGATTCAAATTCAAGTAAAATGACATATATACATACTCACCTTTATAATTCTAGCTCCAAAAACTTAACCTTCCACTCTAACACAAGCAAAATTAATGATTCAATGGCTCCTCTTCTTTATCTTTGTCTTTTGAAGCTAAAAGATTAATTAGATAGTTTAATACTGAATTCACTTTAATTTTAGATAATGTGAATCAAATTGTAACTATCCCTTTCAATTTTCTATAATTTGATTTTTGGCAGCCTAGATACTTTTGTTAATATCTCTAGTTATACTTATCCAATTTCTTCAATTATTTTTATAATTAAACTAGACATATGAGACTATAACATATTGAAAATTCAGATTTTTCTGAGCATTACACACATTATGGTGAATTTTCTATGTCTGCCTTGCATCTTGAAACTTGTCCTGCAAATCTTACCCTAGCAACCTCTACTATTTTATTCATATCTCAACATGTAGATGTCTAAATGATATTTTTTTTTTACTGAAATTTATCTAAGACATAAGGAAACATTTTTCTGTTGAGTTTTCTCTAATTTTGAACTTAAGATACTAAAAAATGCAAAATACATTAGAGTTTCTCAGTTAAAATCTTAACCCAAGTCAGCCTTACTTAGTATCCCATATCTCTCAATACGTCATGAATTTAGCAAAACTTCCTTAAAGATATATATTTTAAACATGTGTATCTACAACTTTTATGTTTTGTGAATTTCCAAATTCCCATTTTAAGGATACGAAAACTCAGCCTCAAAATTCTATCCAAATACAAAAATATTAAAAATTGCAAAGATTTTATCTAATCTAACTTTTTTTATAAAAAATTTCAAGGATTTGCCTCTAATCTAACTTTCTTTCTCCGATTAAACCTGTAAAATATCAATAAAACTCATTAACTCAAATTATATAGCTAGTTTAAGATTTTATCTCTTAAAGCCTTGGACAAAAGTTTCCTTAAATCTCTAACAATTTTGAAGAAGAGATGCTTTAGAGATGGAGATATGAAAATTGATGAAGATAGAGAGTGGTTTGAATGAGTAAGATGAAGGAAACTTTTTGAGAAAGAAATGATGAAAAATTCAGCCAAAGCTTAGGGAAGAAGATGAAGATGAATTTTTTTTATTATAATTATTTATAGACTTTTATAACCAATTATAAATTTAGAAAAATAAAATTTAAGAACAAAGAAAAAAAAATGTATATACTTATTAGTCCCTTTGGCAACCAAGAAAGGGGTGAATTGGTTGTTTACGGAATTAACAACAAATTAAAAATTTAATTGGAGGAAAGAAAGGGAAGAAGAAAGAACACAAGGATTTATAGTGGTTCGGCAACCTTGCCTACATCCACTCCTCAAGATCACACTTGAGAATTCCCTTAACTATCACAACCCAACTTGGGAGCCGTGACGGTCC
This sequence comes from Aleurites moluccanus, assembly GCA_948193065.1. Taxonomy (NCBI): domain Eukaryota; kingdom Viridiplantae; phylum Streptophyta; class Magnoliopsida; order Malpighiales; family Euphorbiaceae; genus Aleurites; species Aleurites moluccanus. Next base: position 2,170 of record CANXYC012099129.1, on the reverse strand, counting down.
TAGGGTACGAGTATTGCTTATGCTACCAGTACCGCGAAGAACCCATATAACTGTACTATATGGCATGCAATACAATAACAAGCTCAAAATGGCTTGATAATTCTATGAAAAATTGGGCAGCATCTCCTCTATATAAGGAGTATGCGCAGCTAAAAAACATACAAATAAGCACTTCAACTAATACTTCCATATCTATCTCAATTTCAAGGATCCCTCTAGATCTCCAATATCAACTCAACATAATCATCTGAATATCAGATCACATATATTCATCTCAACATATATGAATATATCTCAAAATATAACTTATAGATATATAAATGCAACACACATATATATACATGCCAAACCTTAATTTACAGTGCCATGGAACCTCTATTCTGTACAATATTTACAAATATTTTGAGACTGGAATTTACATATCACTAGTGTCAAAGTTTCCACGGCGAGGATAAGATATGCCAATGGAATATGGACCTCACAGCAGACCTGAAAATGATAACCACTGAAAGGGGTAAGTATAAAAATACTTAGTGAATCCAAATGTATAAGAATATAGTAAATGCTATATAATGAAGAACTGCCCATATATGGCCTGTAGATTCAATGTACTGTAGCAAATAAAATAAGTAACAAGAATCTATATCAATAACACATGGGTATTCATATCAATATTCAACATATAAGCCAACTCACATATGATATAACAGGATTAAGTCATAATCAAGTTCATATGCATTGTTCATAATAGGCACGATATTTTAGTGCTAAGTTTACTATGCGCAAAGGGGATCAGCCTTTACGACTAAGGAATATTTACATGCCCTCCCTAGCATGGGCAAGTTTATGAATACTAGAGAATATTTCACGCCCTCTCCAACACGGGCTAATTTAATAATTACCAGTGTGCACACAATCGATGAAATTTTACACTACCCATCGAAGTAGTCCTGTTCTAATATCATATGCTTGTGTCTCTATAAAACCATCAAATATACCACAAATAAAGCTTATATGGCTGTAGAATGATTAAATATACATATATAAAGAAAAATGGAGCAAATTGGAAAAATGTCAAAAATTGGCCCGGGCGGGCCCAATTGCGCTGCCGCAACTGGCTCGCAAATTATGGGTCCGTTTTGGGACTTTTAGGTACTTTCTGGTTAACTTTGTTACCAAAAGAATTAGGTGGACCATGAGGTACTATTTCGAAGCTTAGGTCGAGACTAGATGATTGGGCCAAGTGATGGCCCAATTGGCTTTCTGGTTTTCATTTTATGGCCCGTCAAAGTTTATGTCAGTTTTAGTCATTTCGGCGGGCTTATTTACGAGTCAATTTGCACTGTTTGGGTTTTTAGGTATCAAACTTGGTTTTATTGGCTCAAGTGAAATATTATAGCATACATAATGCAAATCATACATAATTATGCACAAGGACTCACCTGATATGCAAAAAGTCTTATAGACCCCCAAAATGTACTCGAGCCCTACTCGGCTCGCTGCTCAGCACTCCGATATAGAGTTCTCGACGGTTCATCTATTTTCACACATAACACTCTGGTAAGACTATATAACATTACAATCACTCAATTCACATAAACAAACATTCAAACATACCAAATTACATAAGGTATACACATTATACCTTATAGACCTCACTTTACACAAATCATGGTATAACCATTCTTTTATGCCAAAACTTATATCCAATAACACTTTTAAGTCATATTATGCATATTCATTACTAATGAAACACTTTAGCAACTCTTATACACTTAACTCTTCATTTCACATTAAACATATACTACATTCAAAGTTAGCTTTCAAGCACTCAAATCAACCATTCTTTACATATTCAAACCTATACATTTCCACCATTTCTAACACTTATTCATATTCAAACTTCACTTTACAAATCACATTAGCTTAACACTTTAAACTAATAAACTCAACTTAACCTATTTGAATGGAATTCATTCCTTTAATCCATTTTTCAATGCCATTTCATCCAATATCATACAAATGCATCCAAAGTATGACATTTAATCATTTAAACCAAACAAACATCAAAACACATATCATTAACCTAGTTCTTCACATTCGGCCAAAACAACATTTCATTCAAATGATTTTTTTTCAACTTTTAACCATTAATTCATTGAATATACAT